>JAPMNP010678740.1:0-14294 GCA_029874935.1 Atherina boyeri | reverse complement strand
GAGTTTTACTAAAGCTTTTAAAAAACCCCGGATGACAACAGAGCCGCTCTAGAGGCACCGTGGGATAGTACAGCAACTAAAAACTAAACGCTGGTGAAATGAAGGCGTTTTATGGGAGATAATGTTTTATTTAGAGGCTGAAATGCTGTTGCCACGACCACTTCAATTAAATGGATATGTGCACTAGCACGATGGATCTAAATATCTCCTGATAGACTTCAAGTAACTCCAAAATCATCCGGGTGAGTTTATGAACATATTTCATGCTATAAATAAGGTCCAGGTAAAAAAAAACAAAAACGGTACTTTTCCTTTAAAAATAGTCAACCATAAAGCTCTGTTTTATCTATATACTAAACAGAGTGTTTACAGGTAAAAGCCTATGGGCCAGGTCTACAGCCAACTGGTGTCATTGTGAACAAACCAACTGAGTTCACCATTGATGCCTGCATGGCTGGGAAGGGTCACCTCAAGATCTACGCACAGGTACAGAGTGCACAAGTTTGTGGAATCTTCATTTTTTATTCATAGGAATGCATCATTTATATTGCATGAGGCTTCACAGAGCAGAACTGACAGGATTTTGTATCTACTAAGGACGCTGAAGGTTGCACCATCAATATCAAGATCACTGACAGGGGAGACGGCACATTTGTGTGTGTATACACTCCTGTCAAGTCCATTAAACACACCATCATCATCACCTGGGGTGAGGTCAATGTGCCCAACAGCCCCTTCAGGGTAAGATACATGAGCAGCCACAGACAGATACACTGTACACAAGATTATGTCGACCTAATATGATGATACTTAACCGAATATAGACAAAGTAAGAGCACTGCAGCCGTGCTTCAGTCAGTTGCATCTGCTTCAAGTACACTATGAATTCATTAGGTGCTGGTTGGAGAGGGCTCCCATCCTGATAAAGTCAAAGTCTATGGGCCTGGAGTGGAGAAGACAGGGCTCAAAGCTAATGAGCCAACATACTTCACAGTGGACTGCGGTGAGGCTGGTCAAGGTGAGCCTGCACAAGCATGCACAAGACCAGAGTGGTTGCAAAAGCACTCCTTAGTTTGGTTGCTCAAATAATGTGCTACATATAGTGAATATAAAAAGCAGATCGAGCACAAGCAGGAAAATCTGAGACTGGGCTTCAGTGTTGTTTGGAATGCACTATTCTACTAAAAATGGAACTTTAGGAAATGCAGTGACAGCTTCAGTTTATTCAGATCATCTACTTCTGAATAACCTTTGTGCACTGGGCTCATTTTTATGCACCATTAGGAGACATTAGCATTGGAATCAAGTGTGCCCCCGGGGTGGTTGGCCCTGCAGAGGCTGACATCGACTTTGACATCATCAAGAATGACAATGACACCTTCACCGTGAAGTACACTCCCCCCGGTCCAGGTCGATACACCATCATGGTGCTGTTTGCTGACCAGGTAAAAATACATTTTCCAGTTGAGACTGGTTCATGTTGCATCACTTGTCAAATGGGAAATTGTTCTTAGTGTTTATGAATTATCTTTCTCAGGAAATTCCTATCAGTCCATTCAAAGTCAAGGTGGACCCTTCCCATGATGCTGGCAAGGTGAGAGCAGAGGGTCCAGGACTGAACAAGACAGGTGAGACTTTTGAAAAACATAGGTGGTATAATCCGGCATACACAATTACAAAAAAACATCCACTAAACTGCTTTGATGTGAAATAGATAAAAGGATTTTACCAGCTCTGGTAACACAGACCAAATGCATGCATGTTTCAGGTGTGGAGGTGGGCACTCCAACCCATTTCACCATCTACACTAAGGGAGCTGGAAAGGCCAAGCCTGAGGTGCATTTTGCAGCATCAGGCTCGGGAGAAGCGGTTCGTGACTTTGAGATCATCGATAACCATGATTACTCCTACACTGTCAAGTACACTGCTATTCAACAGGTACAGCAAACCTCTGTTCGTTGAGCAATATTATTCACAATTATGTCCCACATCATGAATTATTCACTCTCCCTCTGCTGGTATTTCAGGGCAACATGGTCATTTCTGTGACTCATGGTGGAGATCCTATTCCCAAGAGCCCCTTCCATATCACAGTTGCACCAGCTATGGATATTGGCAAGGTGAAAGTGGAGGGATTAGACACCAGTAAGTTAAAAAAACACCAACTTTTATACTTCTGTGTGCACTATGAAAAGTGTAGGCTGTCATGGTTATGCATTTTATTTTGTAATTTTACTTACAGAAGTGGAGGTTGGAAAGGATCAGGAGTTCACAGTTAATACAAAGGGGGCTGGTGGGCAGGGAAATATAGGTGTGAAGATGACATCTCCCTCCGGCCGTCCAATCCCGTGCAAGCTGGAGTCAGACAAAGACAAAGGCACTCACAGTGTGAAGTACATCCCCCCAGAGGAGGGACAGTACAAGGTTGATGTCAGCTATGATGGGAACCCTGTCATGGGAAGCCCCTTTGGGCTTGAAGCAGTCATGCCAGCTGATTCTTCAAAGGTAAATGCCTCTGAAAGCTGCACTCAGGTCTGCGCTTAAGCCAGACTTGGAGCTCATGTGAAAAACACATTTTTTTTGTTTTTAAAGTGGGTGTTTTTAAAAACATGTCTCAAACATGCTTTATCTGTTGCATCACAGGTGCGAGCCTTTGGCCCAGGCCTGCAGGGGGGCATTGTGGGTAAACCAGCTCCATTCACGATTGACACAAAAGGAGCTGGTGCTGGTGGGCTGGGTCTGACAGTGGAGGGTCCATGTGAAGCAAAAATTGAGTGCCAAGACAATGGTGATGGCACGTGTTCAGTGTCCTACCTTCCCACTGAGCCCGGTGAATATGCCATCAACATCCTCTTTGCAGAGCAGCACATACCCGGCTCTCCTTTCAAAGCTGCTGTTCGCCCAGCCTTCGATCCCAGCAAGGTGACGGCCAGCGGGCCGGGTCTGGAGGGAGCCAAGGCAGGCGAGCCGGCTACCTTCACTGTGGACTGCAGCAGAGCAGGTGATGCTGAGCTCACCATTGAGATTGTTTCTGAGAGTGGGGTGAAAGCCGAAGTGCACATCCAGAAAACTGCAGAGGGGACCTTCTCTGTCACGTACATCCCATCTTTCCATGGCTCACACACCATCACTATAAAGTATGGCGGCCACATGATTCCCCATTTTCCAAAGGTGCTGCAGGTTGAGCCCTCCGTGGACACCAGTGGAGTGCATGTCTATGGGCCTGGAGTGGAGCCCAGAGGTAACACATGAATTCATTTGCATTTTATTTCAAGTATTAAATCTGAGGGGATTGTCACTTACTTAGTAAATAATGCTAGTGGAGTCACCACTGTTATATAGATGTATTAGTCACTAATGATACATGATGTGTCAGTGTTACTGAGTCTGTTTGATGTTAGTATTGGGCAACAAATCATTTCAAGTGCTTTTTTTGTTTCAAGGAGTCCTTAGGGAAGTTACAACTCACTTCATTGTTGATGCCCGTGCCCTCAACAAGGTTGGAGGTGGTCACGTAAAGGTTCACATTATCAACCCCTCCGGCGCCAACACAGACAATTACATTACTGACAAGGGAGACGGTACTTACCGAGTGGAGTATACAGCCTTCGAAGATGGTAAGAGCATTGAAAAAATATCACACAACGTCATTCAGCATGTTGATTAATGCAATTTAAGATTCAATGTTGGACAGCAGTAATAAAACTAGATACAGTGTTAGAACTATATTTAAAAAACTTGATAGAGATAGAGATAGAGTTTTTTTTTTTTTGTTTTTTTTTTAGAAAGCAAGGAGTCTAAAAAAAAGAGAGCCTACAGACATACCGAAAAATCACTAACAGGTGCTTGTGCTGGGCACCATTTGGGAATATAGCAAGAGAGTGGGAAAAGAAAGAGCGAGTGAGAGAGGGGTATAAATACAGAATGATGCAGTGGAGCAATGATGTGAGGGGCAGGGAGCAGGGAGGCAGAGAGGTAGACAGGCTCTGCTTTATAAATAGTGTGCTCTGGTACAGAAGCTCTTAACCAAGCAGGTATGTGTGCTGAAGGCTGCCTGCATGTGGCAATACAGAAAGGGAATGACAGGGGATATTAATAGAGACCTATAAAACAAAGCAAAGAGATCACAGAGCACTTCTCCACCACCAGACATGCTATAATATCATAGCAGTGTGGCTGGAGATCTGGCTTATAGGCCTACTGAGAGCACTCTGTCAGAAAAATGTTGCAACAGAATAATGAATTGGGAGCAGATGTATCGTCTTGTACGTTCACCAGAGCGTATGCACACTAGACGGTGTCTTTTATAAATAAACAGATGTTTATCTCCCTAAAAGGGAATTTGTCTGGCTCATAATTAAAAGCAAGAGGCAGTACCAGAAAATATTTGCCTGCTTTGTGAATACTCAGACGAAGAGGTGCAACATCAGTGAACAATGAACTGATGGATCTGCTTGTATACAGGAATGCATCTGATTGAAGTGCTGTATGATGATGCGGCTGTTCCAAAGAGCCCCTTCAGAGTGTCTGTGGTTGAAGGATGTGATCCCACTCGGGTTCGTGCCTATGGGCCAGGTCTGGAGGGAGGAATAACCAACAAGACAAACTGTTTCACCGTGGAGACCAGGTACCACATAGATGAGCAATATACAGGGGCTTTAACTCAAATGTGTGCGTATGTTTTAGCTGCCAGTTGACAGAAAACAAAGATACAGTGATGGGGGAATAAAATAATTCTAAATGTTGACTTCTCTCTCAGGGGTGCTGGTACAGGAGGTCTGGGTCTGACCATCGAAGGAGCCTCTGAAGCCAAAATATCCTGCAAGGACAACAAAGATGGCAGCTGCAGCGTAGAATATGTCCCCTTCACTCCTGGAGACTATGACGTAAACATTACTTATGGAGGTCAACCGATCCCTGGCAGTCCATTCCGTGTGCCTGTGAAGGATCCAGTGGACCCAAGCAAAGTAAAATGTTCTGGTCCAGGTCTGGGTGCCGGGGTGAGAGCCCATGTTCCCCAGACTTTCACAGTAGACTCTACCCAGGCTGGTCAGGCCCCTCTGGATGTCAAACTCTTTGGTCCAACAGGTGAGGACATACTGTGTATAGATTTGAATATATAAACCTTAACAAATGCTGATTGAGGGAAAAAAAGAACAAGCATGTGGCATGTCATTATTTACAGGTACTTTGGAGCCTGTTGGTGTGAAGAACAATGGTGATGGCACCCACACAGTCCACTACACCCCAGCACAGGATGGTCCTTACACTGTAGCAGTCAAATATGCAGACCAGGAAGTCCCACACAGGTACAGTGTGAAATTTAGGAGTTTTAAATAACACCCAGTGAGGCAGCATGTTTCCATGTGTATTATTTAAAACTCTTTATTTAAGCATATTTTCTGTTCTTATTCTGTCCTTTCTGGGTTCCCTCTCCCTCCCTTTCCTCCCCTTTCAACAGTCCTTTCAAGGTAATGTCTCATCCTGGGCATGACGCCAGTAAGGTGCGCGCCAGTGGCCCTGGTCTAGACACCAAAGGAGTGTCTGCAAGCCTGCCTGTTGAGTTCACCATTGATGCTCGTGATGCAGGAGAGGGACTGCTCACTGTGCAGATTCTGGTGAGTTCAACTACCATTTATAAATGAGTAATCTCAGCTGAAAGCCACTCCTTTGAATAAGCTGAATATGTCTGTTACAGGATCCAGAGGGCAAACCAAAGAACGCAACCATCCAAGACAACAGGGATGGGACCTACACTGTTTCTTATGTACCTGACTCCACAGGCCCCTACACCATTACAATCAAATATGGAGGAGATGAGATTCCTTACTCCCCATACCGCATCCAGTCGCTGCCAACAGGAGATGCTAGCAAATGTCGCCTCACAGGTAAAAAGCTACAGTGTGGTTGTAATGTTTCTGATAAACTAAAACATTTTCACAATTAGAGCAGCCATTTTTATGTATATTCACTTCCATTCTCTTTGAAAATTGCAGTTTCAATTGGAGGACATGGCGTGTGTGAGTAGCCAAGATTTTATTTTTTCATTTTTGATTTGTGCTATGTTGCAAGATCTTACAGGAATTTGTATATTTTGGCAGCATTTCTTATTTTCCCTTCTTCTTCCGTCTCTCTCGTTACAGCAAATCTCCAGAAGCTGCAAACCTCTGAGGATACAGTCATCACTGTGGATGCCAAGGCTGCTGGGAAAGGCAAGGTGACCTGTAAGGTGTTGACCCCACAAGGGATGGAGCTGGACATGGATGTGGTCGAGAATCATGATGGGACCTTTGACATTTACTACACCGCCCCTGAACCTGGAAAATATGTTATTACCATCCGCTTTGGGGGGCAGAACATCCCAAAGAGCCCCTTCCATGTGGTGGTGAGTAAATGAGGATTGGACATTTGCTACAGCTGTGCGTGAAATGTATTTTTTCTGACATTTTGTCACATAAAACCAATCATTTCCCTCCTCTCTGTATTGACAGGCCACAAATGAGCCAGTGGCTCCCCGTGATACTGTGGATCCTCTCTTCCGTCCTGTTAACTTCCTGGTCCCTTTCACTCCACAACAAGGAGAAATCACAGGTGAGACTAACCCAGCACACATGCACACAAACCTGCAAAACATCTTTTTTTAGGTCACTGATTTTCAGATATTTAACTCTTCTCTAGGGGAGGTGCGGATGCCTTCTGGCAAGACTGCTCGCCCGCACATCACCGACAACAAGGATGGCACCATCACAATCAAGTACCAGCCCACAGAGAGAGGTCTCCATGAGATGGACATTAAATATGAAGGAAATCACATTCCAGGTCAGCACCGCATCATGTTAGCAGATTGGGAACCTTGTCTTATTTACTATTTTTCTTTTCCACATGGAAAATTGGCTAAAACTAAGTAAATTAATGTCTTGTTTAGGAAGCCCGCTGCAGTTTTATGTAGATGCTGTGAACAGTGGAGTGGTGACTGCTTATGGTCCGGGTCTGAGCTATGGCATGGTCAACAAAGCTGCCACTTTCACAGTGGTCACAAAAAATGCAGGAGAAGGTAAAACAACATGTGTTTTTGTATTTTTTTTTGGAAGTAGTTAGCCTTCATAAAACAGTAAAACAGCAGACAGCTGGAATAAAGAAAATGAGCATTTTCTTTTTCTTCCCCCCAGGTGGGCTTTCCCTTGCAGTGGAGGGTCCGTCTAAAGCTGAGATCACCTGTAAAGACAACAAAGACGGCACCTGCACTGTGTCCTACCTGCCCACAGCTCCTGGAGATTACAATGTCATTGTCAAATTTGACAACAAGCACATTCCTGGCAGCCCCTTCACTGCCAAGATCACTGGTGAGGAAATACATCACGTGTCCTGCAGACATTATCGCTTTGTCCTTTTGATATGAATTTATATAGAATATTTGTGGTAAATCAGTTTTTATGCGTAGACAAACATCTAAATTGCCTTTTGTATGTCAGGGGATGACTCCATAACCAGAACATCCCAGCTGAATGTCGGCACAGCAGCCGACGTATCCCTGAAGATTGCAGAAACTGATCTGAGCTCTTTGACTGCCAGTATCAGAGCTCCATCAGGCAACGAAGAGCCCTGCCTGCTCAAGAGGCTGCCCAACAGACACCTCGGTTAGATATTCACTCGCCAGAAACACAAAACAACAAGTCTAATAGAACTGTGATAAGCCACGTTCTGCAGATATATCTTTCCTTCTCCTGGTTCCCTGTTTTGATTGTTTTTCCTCCCTGCACCTTCTACATTTCCAGGCATCTCTTTCACCCCTAAGGAGGTTGGCGAGCATGAAGTGAGTGTGAGGAAGAATGGCATGCACGTGGCCAACAGCCCTTTTAAAATCATGGTTGGCCAGTCAGAGATTGGCGAGGCCAGCAGAGTGAAGGCTTTTGGTAAAGGCTTGGTCGAGGCACACACTTTTGAAATGGCCGAATTTTTTGTGGATACAAGGAATGCAGGTGAGCTTTTGAAATCTTTAGTGCCACCTTTTTTTCCTTCCATTTCTTTTTTTCTTCTATACATACAGGTGGATATAGCTAGAAAACTAAGCCAGATTTTTTTCTATGTAGGTTATGGAGGTCTAGCATTGTCAATTGAGGGTCCAAGCAAAGTGGATATCAACTGTGAAGATGTGGAGGATGGGACGTGCAGAGTCACGTACTGCCCAACGGAACCTGGAAGTTACACCGTTAACATCAAGTTTGCTGAAAAGCACATCCCAGGTTTGTCTCTTTTACCCAGGAATTTATAAATACTTTAAATATGTATATCCTTCAATGAGTTAAATCTCTGTTTTTACATGTGTTGTCTCCAGGAAGCCCTTTCACAGTGAAGGTGACCGGAGAAGGAAGGATGAAGGAGAGTATTACTAGGAAGAGACTGGCATCTTCTATTGCCTCAGTGGGAAGCACATGTGGTCTTAACCTCAAGATCCCAGGTGAGCACAGGAGCCAGTCAGAAGGGGTTAGAGGGCAGTGGTCAACCATTTTAAAATTAATTAAGCCGCTGTGCACATATATTTGTATTCTCACAGTGTTTTCTCTGCTGTAGGAAACTGGTTCCAGATGGTTTCGGCTCAGGAGAGACATACCAGGACATTCACCCGCAGCAGCCACACTTATACTCGCACTGAGCGCACAGAGATCAGCAAAACCCGCGGTGGAGAGACCAAGAGAGAGGTTCGAGTGGAGGAGAGCACCCAGATGGGAGGAGGAGGAGGAGGAAGCCCTTTCAGAGACGTTTTTGGAGACTTTTTAGGCAGAGAAAGCCTCAGCAGCTTTGCTGGCATCACCGCCAGACCAGAGGGTGAGTGCTAACACTAAGAACATATTTCATGTAAATATCGAGATTGTATCTAACTCGCTTGTTTTCTCTGGCTTACTAGTTGAGAGTGGTTCCCAGGCCATGACAGCTCAGGTGACCAGCCCCAGTGGGAAAACAGTGGATGCTGACATTGTGGATGGAGGGAGCAGCACATACAGCGTCCGCTTCATCCCTCAGGAAATTGGACCCCACACTGTCAACGTCAAGTACAGAGGCCAACACGTTCCTGGTAGTCCCTTCCAGTTTACTGTGGGGCCCATGGGTGAAGGTGGAGCACACAAGGTCCGTGCAGGAGGTCCTGGCCTGGAAAGAGGCGTGGCTGGAGCACCTTGTAAGTTTAACCTGTGGACGTGAACTGGAAAAGAATCCAGTTCTCCCTTTGTCCTATCAAACTTGTGACTAAATGTTTATCAGTATTTTAGATGACTCTTCCTTTTAATTACATTTTATTTCAAACCCTTTAGCAGAATTTAGTATCTGGACCAGAGAGGCAGGTGCTGGTGGGCTGTCTATTGCAGTCGAGGGTCCTAGCAAGGCTGAAATCTCCTTTGAGGATAGGAAGGATGGGTCTTGCGGCGTCTCTTACATTGTGAAAGAGCCAGGTAAAGCATTTGTCACACACAAGCATGGAATATTCCTTTACAGCATTCTTTATTAGTTTATTTTGTTATCTCCTTACTGTTAAGCTTTCCATTAGTCCTTGCCGCTTCCTGCAGTTCATTTGATCGTCAAAATAAATAATATGTCTGCTTCCCCAGGTGATTATGAGGTGTCAATCAAATTCAACAACGAGCACATCCCTGACAGCCCCTTCATTGTTCCAATTGCTACACTGTCAGATGAGGCCCGCAGGCTCACTGTGACAAGTCTTCAGGTGAGCGCACACACACGCATGCACAGTTAACAGTCATATTAATTGTTTGCTCAACCTCAGCGGCAATCGTGCACATCAAACATCGACATATGCAAAATATCAAGGCTGAATAGCAGACAGGATGTATGATTGGTTGTAGATATTTCTGTCTAATCGCACTTTGCCCTTGAAGTGTAATTGAATGCTAGTGTTGGAGCAGTATACATGACTATAATACTGTGATGCTGGCCAGTGATGAAGGGCTGGATTAACTGTCCCTCGCTAATGTGGGGCAACACAAGCTGTGCTATGTGGGCGCTCAGCTAGTCCAAGTGTTTGTGTTTTCTGCCTGAGAGGCAACAAGAGAGAACAGAGTGAGAAATGGATAAAGAAACCTGCGGCAACTCACTAAATTGGTCTAATCACTGAGCGGATGTTGTTTTATTGGCTTTTACCTTCTCTATTAGAGCTGCCAACAATGTAAAAAAAACATCCATTTTTAGTTAACTGTAATGCCACTTCAGAGCACTTTTCTACCACTACAAACTGGATGGTGAGCAAGGCAGCATTTAAAATGTCACGCTAACTCTGTCTGGTTATACCTCTCGTCCTCTGGAGGGGCAAAAAACACTACACGCCTCGTTGTAAACTCTGACCTTTTCTCCCTCTCACACCAAACTGCTCTAACTATTCTTGAACAGGCTTAAAGGAAAAGTGCCGCTTTTTTTAACGTGGACCATATTTATAGCATGAAATACGTTCATAAACTTACCCAGACAATTTTAGAGTTACTTGAAGTCTATTGGGAGATATTTTGATCCATTGTGCTAGTGAAGGCATTTTGTGGCAGATAATGTCTTATTTAGAGGCTAAATTGCGTTGCCCCAACCACTTACATTGAATGGATATGTACACCAGCGCGGTGGACCTAAATATCTCCCGATAGACTTCAAGTAACTGCAGAATTGTTCGGGTGAGTTTATGAATGTATTTCATGCTATAAATAAGGTTCAGGTAAAAATAAATGGTACTTTTCTTTTAATGAGTCACACACGTTGTGTCCCCTCAGGTGTAGACGCACAACACATATAAGTTGATTGCATGTTTGTCTTTTTTTTTTTTTTTGCAGGAGAAAGACTTGAAGGTAAACCACGAGGCATCCTTCATGGTGCAGCGGAGTGGGGCCCGAGGTGTGGTTGATGCCAAAGTTAACACGCCATCTGGCTCTTCTGAAGAATGCTACGTCTCTGAGCTCGACAGCGGTATGCAGCATGCTCTTCTTTTTTCCTCAATATGTAGGCATAAAGCATTAGTGCAGTCGAATCATCTCCTCTCATGTTTTCAGACAAAAGTGCGATCCGCTTCATTCCACGTGAGAACGGAGTTCACTCCATAGATGTCAAGTTTAATGGATGCCACATTCCTGGAAGCCCTTTCAATGTCCGAGTGGGAGATCCAGGGCTGATTGGAGACCCTGGTATGGTGACTGCACATGGCCCTGGACTGCAGGGAGGAACTACAGGTAGATATCACATATATCACACATACACAAGGGTTTTCTGTGGGGCAAATTAACAGTTTTATCCACATCTGCTTTGTCCACTATCTTCCAGGTGTACCTTCAGAGTTTGTGGTCAACACCTGTAATGCAGGCTCTGGTACTCTATCAGTTAACATCGATGGGCCGTCAAAGGTGAAGATGGACTGTCGGGAATGTCCAGAGGGTTACAGGATCACCTACACACCCATGGCACCTGGCAATTATCTCATCACCATCAAATACGGCGGGCCCGGGCATATAGTTGGCAGCCCGTTCAAAGCCAAAATAACAGGTCTGCTTGACAGTCATTCTCCCATCTGATCTGTGGATGACAAATGATTATGAAACAAATGTTCGTCAAAAAAAAAAGTGTTATGCCATCCACATTTGTGCTGTACACTGTGTATCTTGGATAAAAGCAGCCCCTCTCCTTTATTACTCTAACTGGTCCACACAAATTCCCTCTTTTCTATTTAACATAAAAAACGCTTGAGATTGAAAACAATCCCCAAGAGTCCTTGAAGTTTACTTTATTTGAGGATGGTATTAAATATTTTACTGTTTAAGCTCAAGCTACTTTCTTATACCTTTCTGTGGAGTGGAGCTCTTCCCCCTCAGCAACAGCATACTAGCTTTTTTTTGCAGCTTTGTCAATACTGAGAGTGTTATGCAATGTCAACACCATGACAATTTTAGATAACTTGTTTCTCTTTTTCTCCTGCTGTTTTTCACCCTGCAGGCGCAAGGCTGTCCGGTGGACACAGCCTCCATGAGACCTCCTCTGTCTTGGTTGAAACTGTCACCAAAACTTCCAAAGTGGGTGGGGCCTACAGCTCCTCCTCTTCCACCACCTCAACCAAATTGACATCTGATGCCAGCATGGTGGTTTGTCGTGGAACAGGATTGTCCAAAGCTTTGGCCGGGCAGAAGAACAATTTTACTGTTGATTGCAGCAAAGCAGGTGAGGGGATAGTGATACATATCTTACATTTATACAGGAAAAAAAGAGTATTCAGAGCATTTTTTACCACAATCATTAAATCCATTTCTTGTCTTTCCATCAAGGCACCAACATGCTGATGGTAGGCGTGCATGGACCCCATACACCCTGTGAGGAGGTATATGTCAAGCACATGGGCAACAAGCTCTATAATGTCACCTACACCATCAAGGACAAGGGCAGTTATACCGTCATCGTCAAATGGGGTGATGATAACGTCCCTGGTAGCCCTTATAAAGTGGCCGTACCTTAAAAAGAAAAGAAAAAACTGCACAAATGCCATCATCCTTCTCTTCTTTGACCTGCAACTTTTCTCTCATCATCTGCACAAATCAGTCGAACTCCTTTAGAACTTTTTTCTGACACTTCAACTTAGCAAAGGCTTTACTGATGGCAGCATATCTACTGTGCCAAAGTTTTGTATTAACTCCAGAAAATCTGTTTTTATAATCACAAGTATGAATACACATGCAGAGGGATGTAGAATATGACAGCGAGGTTTAGAAGAACATGAGTGATGTTGGTTGAATTTTTTTCTCTGGTCCATAAACATTTCCCATGTGCTTTCTGTTTTTGGTGTAAACAGATGAATAATACAGAATGTTAAAATATGCTGGAGTAATCAACAGTGTTACAGTGTGATGCAATGTGGTTTTGTATGGTTTAAGAATGTTAAATTGACTTGTTTTGTTATATTAACCTTTTGTTGTTAAGTCTTTGCAGACCTAATAAAGATTTAATTGCTAAGTTTCCAGATGAAAAAGAATTGATTTATTTGACTTCACATGGGAGACACTTTGCTAGTTTTAAAGAGGGATAGTCTCCGTCTTAACACGGCTATTTTTGGACCACTGCTGGTTCCTCCAAGAACAGCTGTCACAATATTCTCTTTTAATCTCACAGCTGAGTATCTGATCTGCATCTTGTATGTAGGTACTAAGGGTTTAAAGTGCCCCAAGACACAGAAAGCAATGTCACATTGAATCTTCTTCATATCTTTTATTTACTTTCAATTCCATTTAGTGTTGCATTGATAAAAAGGGTCCAGGATATCCACTTAGTTTCCATAATTTACATCCTGTACATGTCCAGATGAAATCACAAGATGGCAGCATAGTCAAGCTCACATCTGCATTTACATCTCCATCAAGTACACCAAAACAAAATCTCCGTTCTTCTTGTGAAGATTAACTACACCATCGTCACCACGAGGGAGCCTGCAGACCGTGAAAACCAGAGGCATCAGCCTCTGTTGTGTTTGTAATTAATCCTGTTGGATCAGAGATGGAACACAAGTGGTTTCTGTTGCGGCACCCTCTCGGGGAGGGGCGGGACCCTGCTGAGGAGCAAACCAACCAGGAAGATGGGCGGTTCGGCCCCTTACCCATGTGCATTCCCATGCATATGTGTGTGTAATCACATCGTGACCTGTGTGGGCATTTTGTATGTCCTCTGCGTGATGTGCAGGCCCCACAGTGAGCCAACCATCCAGCCTCCACACACTGACACACTCCACCAGCACCAGTTCCATTCTTCACAGAGAGGAGCCTATAATTAGGTGCTAATTTTCTCTGGTTCCACTGTGACACGATGCTGGGGGCATTGGTGAGGCAAGACAGAGCGAGCGGGTGCATCTGATGAACAGAAACGAGAGCTTGACTCCGGACCATCTGGCCAAGTGGCTGGAGCGGCCCGCTGCTGTCTGTGCTGGCGCTGGGACCGGGGCAGGGCCCACCCACGTCAGTCTGTCCTCCCCATCCTGCTCCTCCGGACCGGGACTCAGGCGTCTGTCCACCACAACGTGTTTATCTCAAGTGGCTGCCAAGCGAGTCATGGAAGACACAGTTCCTCCCCATGCAGGCAGCAGCGATCAAGCAGGCAAGATAGAGAAGAAGAGGGGAGGAGGAGGGAGGAGAGGGCAAATAGAGTGTGGGAGGAAGAGAGTGAGAAAGATGGATTAGAGGAAGAGAATGGGATTTAAAGACTCTGGATGGAAAAATGGGAGGCAGACACAGACACACGCACACACACACACACACACACACACACACACACAC
>JAPMNP010678722.1:0-11492 GCA_029874935.1 Atherina boyeri | reverse complement strand
TTAAAGTATCCAGAACTTCTGTGTATATTTTTGTTGAACTATTTTGGCCATTTTTAACAATTTCTTACATAGGCTATGGTTTCACATGATTGCAGTACTAGTTTCGTCCAGAATCTTACATACAGTACCTTTAAATTTTCTTTCATCTGATAAAAACTGAATGTGTAATTTTTTTTACACATTCAAATCTACTACTACTACTACTACCACTACTACTACTACTACTATCTATTAATCTCTACTACTAAACGCTTAAGCCTTTAAGCCTGATTGGCTCTTATAAAAGCTGAAAAAAATTAAAGACATAATCACCTACTGTGCGTAAAACAAAAAAAATAAAGACAAAACTAAATAAATATATATAACAAGACAGTGGTGTTTATTTTCAGCTGTTCCCCAAAGTTTAGACCTTAATGTCAATCTCCGTATATGGAATCATTCAAACACAGTAGTGTCCTCTATAGGGGGGAAATAGGCAAGGATAGAAATTTCACATTTCTCCTCTGTTTTATTGCAATTTACTCAAGAATAGCAACAGATACACTTTTTGACACAGTAATACATTCTTTGAAGTTCCTAAGTGACTATAAATACCAAGAACATGTAGATTAACCTCAGTGATATGCTTTGTTTACGTTGGGCAAGTCTTTTTATTGTTTTTTTTTTCATTTTAAAAAAATAGGGCAACTTTGAAAAGTGATACAAATTACAAACAAAGTATCACTAAATGGTGAGTCTCCATCTGCCAAGTTTCAAATCCCAATTCGGGGCCCTTTGCAGTATGTCGTTCCCTGCTTTCTCTAACCCCCTTTCTAGTTGAGCTATTGTCAATTGAAGGCCAATAGATCCTAAAAATGAGAGATAATATTACAAATGAAATAATGAAAAATACACAAACTGAGTTTTGACCATTTATTGTTGAAAAAGAAGAGAAACCAAAAAAAATCATGCACAGATGAAAACTAAGAAATATCTGATAAGACATGAAAAATCTTTTTAAAATATTTTGCATACAAATAAAGAAAAAAGTCATTTCAGCATCTTATATATATATATATATATGTCACACAGCATACAGTATCTGTAATGTCACATGATAATAATATTAGGTAATTTAGCATTTAACACTGTAGCAGACATGTTCCAATTTAGGAACTAAATGGTTTCATTGATTCATTTTCTCCCTCGACCGATTACCCAGGTCTTGAATTTTTCCCACAATGCCATTTCCTTCCAAGCTTTTTCTTTTAAGTAAACAATAGTATAAGTGAAGTCATTCTAGTTACAAACCGCCACCGATCTGTGATGGGGAGCTGAATGTTACGAGCCAGCCTCCAGGGAGGCAGAAGGAATGTACCACTGATAAATAAATATTTCATTTCTCCTTCAATAAGAAAAAAACATCAATAAACATTCTTTTAACAGGAAAACAAAAGATATAACACCAGAGCAAGGAGTGTCAGATCACACAGTACCTTCAAGATGCAGAGGTTTGATAAAAGTTAATAATTTGAGGTTTTGGTAAACAGATTGCATCACGGTAAACATTGGCTGACATCTGCAGCTCCACGATCTCACTGCCACTATTTGAAGGAGGGTAAATTTGGCACTTTTATGCTGATGTCACCAATGTTGATGTTTCTGGGCATTTCCGGGAGGTTCATGTTCTTTACAGCTGATACGGCACGAGCAGGTGCTCCTGCAATACCGGCCTGTACATACACACAAACACACACACACACAAAACACACACAAAGAAGGGTTGATAAGATACAAGCCAGTGAAGCTAAAAACATGCTGTACACTAGAAAGACACGAAACATTGAACACTACACACGCGCACACACACACACACACACACAATGCTAAACAGAGAACTGGACAAAAAAACAGTCAACTGCTGACAAAATGCAAAAGCACTCAGACGGACAACATGTGCAAATGTACATTCAGATGCTTTTATAGCTTCATATGCACATGCATTATTTGTTTCTACAATGATGAACATCACAACCAGAGCCAATTGAAGGTCAACTGTGAGGACATACTGTACTAGATTATTCATTCTCCAATTCTGATGTACTGAACAGTACAGGACATTTATCAGATGGACAAAAGGCAGCAACGCTTGAGAAGTGAACCCACCGGACTCTTGAGGACCGATGAGGGTAAAAATGCAAGCAGAGAATTGGCAAAAGCAGAAAAATGGATTTGGATATGTAGACGGGAATGATTCTAGGTTAGATAGGTATGTATAGAACGTGTGCATCAAAGCTTTAGCCATAATAATACGGGTTATACTGTACCTCTAAGTGGGTCCAATTGCTTCTGGGAGAGCCTACACAAGACTATAGCTACCATTTCTGTCTAAATACATATTCATGAATAGAGAAATATGAATATTGTGCCATGTGCACATCTGTTGTGTTAATTACTGATGATATGAGGAGGTTGTAAGCCTATTGGTGCTAAACTAAAATGAGAGATCTACTCTAAGGGACAGAGGAGGTACTACACTCTAACACAGTGAGTCTCAATCTCTCAAACTGTACATGCAAAATTCAGTTTTTAAAAAATTGTCAGATTTTCTGGAGCATTTAAACATCTGTAGAGAATCAATCTCGTGGTCTTAAGTGTGAGCAGACATTTGAGAACCACTGCGGTTAGAGAGCCCTCGAATGAATCTTTAGCAGACAGACCCAAAAATGACCTAAAAGCTTCAAACACAGAGAGGTCTACTCTGTGCTTATTGCCCATCTTAAAAACACATTGAAATGAAAATCCCTATTAACCAGAGTGATACAAAGCATGTTTGGCATGTAGCTGAATCCCCGTTTTCACAAGGTTATTTCAATGCACCATTTGTCTGAAGGGGATTCCTTCCTCTGCCAGGAATCAAGGAGACTGGTGTTAGATGGGAGGGCGTCCGTGTCGTTAAACTAGAGGAATGCTGATGCAGCACATGGGCTCAGTATTCAGGAGTCAGACTTGAGATATTTGTTTCCCCCTTGCAGCAGGTTGCCTAGAAACCTGCTGCGTGAGGCCATTATAGTGGATTTTTAAACCTAATGCTGCATGACTAAAACACAGACATTGTGACACCAGCTATGAAACACGCAACAGGGGTTTGGTTTTCTCCCCTGAGGAGGTCAGAGCCTTTAGAAGGAAAGAAAAGCTCAAGTTTCTCATCTGTGAGGGACGTCACAGCAACAGAATAGTGTGACTTTGCAGTTTTTATTGCTGGTTTAAGACAATCTGTGGAGTTTGGAGAATTTCAGCATCAAATATGCTTACTTGCTTTTTCAATACAATAAAAACACTTGGTCAGGTCAAAACGCTAATTATGTTCCAATGTTACATACTACAAAGACTACTCATAGATGAAAAGACTCATTTGGCCATGGGGTTTACACTAAATATTTGCATATTATTGTTATTTTTATTTTTTTTTTAAAAACACATGGACAGAGAGACATGTGGCTGTAGACTCAACACTGTTCCAAATTATTCTGCATGTAGTATTTCAGTAAAAACAAACATTTGGGTTATAGTTTTTTTAGTGGAAGTTTTTGCTTTTTTTGTTTCTCCTGTCACATTAGATCACTGATAATATCAGACAGGTTTGAGTATTAATCTCCCAGGTGAGCTTAATTTTATGGAAACTACTTAAGTAGGTTGTTCCACATTATCAAACAAGTCCCATGTTCCACATAGTCAGGGGAAAAAGAGGGAACTTTTCAGCAAATGAAAAGTGTGAAATACTGCAATGCCTTGTCAAAGGAATGAAAACATCGGACATTTCAAGAAAACTTAAGCGAGATCATCATACTGTTGAAAAATGTGTGATTCAGAGAGCTACTGGGCTCTTTTCAGATAAAGATAGATCAAGTAAAATCTCCATCAGTTCAGTCAGATGCATTGTATTAAGAGAACCGGTGTTGAAAAGCCACTGACGAGCACCAAGCAGGTATTGCAAGCTGCTGGTGGAATCCAAAGATGCTATGCTTTCTGAATTGCCACAAACATCTTCTATACCACCTTTAACAACTTATCTAATGATTCTAATCTGTTATGCAGAATAATCTGTAACACTGTTTTGGGTGATTGGGAAAAATAGCTGTTTTCATCATTGGCCTCTTATCTCAATAAAATCCATATTATTATAAAACAATATCATTTTTCTAACTAAAATCTTATTCACCATCATTTGCATTAATTATTTAGGAAAAATGAAAACAGCATATGCATAATCATTTGGAACACGGTGTAAAATATATCAATGGAAACAAGAACTTTTTGATGCCACCAACGATCGTTTAGATTAAACTGCAGCCTTATTGTAGCTGCAAGTAATTCATTAGGTCATTTAGATCAGTCATGTGAAAAAGAAAGTGTGCCCACTTTCTGTTATAAATTTTACATATCAAGAGACAGTGTTGGTAATAACAGCGTTAGAGTATAACGGCGTTACTAACGGCGTTATTTTTTTCATTGACGAGTAATATAATTAATGACTTTTTCCGTTGTTGCAACACCGTTGCCATTACTGAGAATCTGAAGTGGCACGTTACTACGATTTGGTGAAGCGCAAGGTGTCAGCTTTTTGGCCAGCTGCCTGGAGAGAGCAGAGGGGAGGATGACACCTTGGCTGGGTGAGCGGATCATGCTCTGCTCACACCGTCACATTCTGATTGAAACACGACAAGAGTCACTATAATCATGACGAGCTGGAGCCAGGGAAATTCAAAGGTAGCGTTCTCAAACTGGAAGTGCCGGCACTACTCGATCACTGAAATTAAAGGTGAGAATGTTTATGCAACATGCACGCTATGTCCAGGGAAAAAAAAGAGAGTTTATCTACGTCTGCCTCAAGAAACTCGAATCTTATGAAGCACCTCTCAACACGCGCCAACATGGAATATTTAAGGATGGTGCTCTGTTTATCATGCAGTAAGCCTATACAGTTAGAGATTTGCACTACTTAATGGCCAGATTTTCCTTCATTTCCTTTTACCAAAGTTTACATTTGTGTTAAATTTTGTACTTGAATTTTTTCTTCAATATTTGTCTATATATAATATATATATATATATATATATATTTATACACATATATATATTTCTTTCTATGTTTATCATATGCCACGCTGCAATCTGTTGAGTTTAAATAAATATCAAATCTTCTAAAATATGGTATAGTGTTTTTATGCGTTAGTCAATATAATTGATGTTAACGATGTTATAGAGTATAGAACTAATTACTCTTGCAATGAGGTAACTGAGTTACCAACTCAATTACATTTGGGGAGAAGTCATTTGTAACAGATTACATTTTTAAAGTAAGATGACCAACATTGTCAAGAGACAATAACAAAATGATCCAATCCATACCAGGTCTTTAAATCATGCAAATACAACCTCAGGTGAACAATATATGACATATTGAACCATGTTATCAGTCATCAAAAAACTAAGTCAAAATACAAAAGTAGTGTATGTCAAAAACTAAACTCCAGAGGAATTTTGGCCCTCTCTTCTTTTCAATTATGCATTAGTTCATTGAGGTTTGCAGGCATGTGTTAATCAGAGTTATCCCAGATTGAGGTTTGGACTCAGATTGTTGTGTTTTATGACGTCCAAATAACATTAAACACAAGAACAGGAATTTAAAATGAACTTCTCTTTTATATGACTGCACTCCTAAAACATCAAAGGCCAATTTATTTTAAAAAATACTAAACTTTCCACCAGAATCTGTTAAAATGTGAACTTTTTAGGAACTGATTGATGTGTTTTTTCACTGTTTTATATAGTGGTGACATGCTAGTGTCAGCTAGGGTGAGTGGGGTTGAGCGTGTGCGTACAGATGTTCCAGTGTGTTGGTGTGAGTGTGTGTTGGTGTGTGTGTGTGTGTTTGTGTGAATGTGTGCTTGTTTTAGGGTGTGAATATGTGTGGGAGGGGTGGGTCTTTTCTTTTCCTTGTTTTTAATTTTGTTGTTGCTTTTGCTTTTAGCCTCTGTGAGGCACTTTTTTGTTACTTTTTTAGTATGAAAAGTGCCATATAAATAAAATTTGATTTGATTTGATTCCTCTTTTAGTCTCCAGTTGATTGTTGCAGCTAAACACGTAAGACATGAAATTAAGCTCCTACAAAAACAATTAGCATATTTCCAAATGTCAATTTCTTGATTTACTCCACATAAACAAATCTAATAATGGGCATGTTTGCTTGATATTTCGTTAGAAAAAATTAAAAAATTATGATCGAAAAAAGAAAATAAATGACATAAAAAATCTAAGATAATTTTAATAGTAAAAAGAAAAAGATTAAATTGCAGGGGGGAAACAATATAACACTTCATAAACCATAACAATATATGTTGTTTTTCCCAGTTCGTGTGACAAATGCTTCTTTACAAATTTAGTTACAGACGGTTGTACTTTTGTCAAGTATTTGTTATTTTGTCTATCCCCTGCAGCATCACCAGAGTAAATGCAATATGTTCAAAAGAAATTGTAATATTTTTGGGTCTGCCATAAAAGATTCCTACAGCATGTTAGTGACGTCAGTCTACTATTACATGGAGGACCATGTGGAGAGACTCAAAGGGAAAGTCGGCTTCAGTTAAGGTTACATTATTTGGTTGTAAATTTAGCAGTACCTGTGTCTACCTGTCCTGCCTGGTAGACTGAAAGATAAACGTCTGTAAAGAGAGAGAAGAATGGAAAGAACTGGACAGGGTCAGGAAAAAGAGGAATGAGGAATGTTAAAGCAGATTAAAGTAATTACAGTTTTTCTCCACAGAAAGTGACAGGACCCATCATACACCACATCTGCAAACTCAAAAGTGATATTAACATTATTGACACTAAATTATAGGATTCAGTTTAATAAAATAAGACTAATGCCCCTTAGTCTTTTGCCAGTCTGGAGGAAGAACAGCTCCTTCCTTGTTCGCCAGACGCTGTCCTATAAATGAACAGTGTCAGTTTCAATTAGCATCAGTGTGAAAAACAAACTGTGGTCTATGATCGGTCCAAGAGTGAAGAGACAGAGCAGCTCCGATGATAGAAGAACAGTAAAAGATTCTGCTTACAAAATGTCAATCAAACAAGAATCGTCCATTTAGTTAAAGCAGAGAATGCAGCTCAGATTATTGCTAAAATATACTTTGATCAATTCTGTCATCGCAAAACCCGGCAAATGCAATTCGTCACTTTGTCATTTGGCCTGAGGAAAAAAAAAAGAATTTGTGGCTGTCAGCATTTCTCATTTTTACCCCCAAAAAAAGAAAGAAAAAAGAAAAAATTGACTTGGTGTTAAAACATGAATGCAATTTGCTGTGATTTGTAAACAAAGCCAAATTATTAGTGCTGTTAAGCTTGGGGACAATCAAAAAACATACTGAGCCAAACTTAATGGGTTTGTTGAAATTGTCTCTGGCTGGCTGTCTGATTAAAAAACTTTCCAATAAGGGAATGAATGTTTATCTGCTGGCAGAAGCTCTATGGAAAACAAAGCAATGCACTTGCTTAAAGAAAATGTCTCAGCAAGAACACTGGTTCGAGATGTTTAAAAAGCAATCAATCATAGAACAACAGTAACTAAAATTCATGTTCTCTTTAAATAATGAACATGTTTGCGTCAAATCTAGAAACTATGAGAGATTTAATGGTCATACATTCTAGCAGTGCTTTGGACAATGGCGTGGTTAAGTTTGTGCAAGAAATAATGGATACCATTCTCTTTTTTATCAATGTGTGCGTACAGTAGAGAACATGTCGAGGCTTAATCTGCGTCGAGAGCAGCGCAGTAGCGAGAGAAGAGGCCGAAAAAGAGCACAAACACTCAAAGAGTAGGTAGGGAGCATCCACAGAGTCACTGGAGAGTAGCATGCAGGGTGCAGCATACACACATGCCTGCATACCGTACACAATACTTCAGAGAGGTTGGAGGTAGAATCGAGTCATACATACACTGCAGTGGCAGGGACACTCTTACCTCAGACTTCTCCATCTTGTTCTGGGCGTCCACCTGTGTGATGATTTCATTCATGTTGGTCTCCAGGACCATCCCACCCATCACCATCTCTGCTAGAATGTTGTGGACCTGAGAAAAATTCCATTTATACTGTAATATTATGGAACAATTGCTTTTTTGACTCAGAGATGTGGCAGCTGGTCAACATATCTGTCTGTATCAAAAACTTCTTACACATAAACAACAGCTGGAATAAAAAAAACAGAAAAACTTTACTGAAGTTAAAAGAAAAACAACCTGGATATAAAGGAGACAGACGTACATACATGCTCAATTAGGCCTGTACACTCTGTAGGTCATAAAAATCGTTGTTGCACAAAGTTGACCCCTGCAAACTCTTCTTTTTTTTTCAAAATGTTTAAGTTATGTATTATCATTCAAAATTTTGTAAACATTTTGTAATATTTGCCAGATGATGTTCTATGGAACTGGATCTGATTCAATACAAACCAGTGAGGAAATTTGCATTTGGTGGATTATTTAAATGTTTTAACTATGCTTCTTGGCAATCAGTCTTATACAGGAAAGTCTGTTCATTTCCCTTTTAAATGGCCCCACATTTGTAAAGAAAATGCATTGAACGTGTGGTTTGCACCCATGAAAAACTTGCTGAATCTTCTCTGCCACTGCCAAAAAAATTATTGACTCGTTTGGAGTTGTTTGTTGGATTGGCCTTTTAACAATTGATTCATTTAACAAACAGGGGCCTCAGTATCATGTCAGCTCAGGAATCAGCATAGCATTCTCCGTGTTCTCTCCACACTTTGACCCTACAAACTAGTCGCTGTGGGTAGAATCTGGATTCCTCACTTAGCATGACATTCTTCCACATGTCCAGGATCCAGTGCACATATAGCTGATACCAGCACAAACACGCTTGATGATGAACGGCAATCAATGCAGGCCTACTGGCAGCCCCATGAGACCAGAAATTGGCTGTGTGCAGTCTGCTCGGGACTGTCTGAGAAGAAAGAAACCAGCCATATTGTCCTGCAAGCCTTGACCGTAACTCTATCGAACACTTGCTACGGTTCTTAAGTGCTGACAAGATGAGGAAATTGTCTACCTGTGGTGTTATCTTCTTGGAAAGCCCACTTCGTGGCTCATCTCTGACATCCCCCATTATATGGAACTTGACCTTAAACTTTGAAGATTAAACTGGGGCTCACTCCAAATGAGTTTGTAGCTTAGTTTTGCAGAACACCAGCTTGACGTTGCCCTATGACACAGGCCCTGTCTAGATCAGTCAAATGTGGCATTCTTGGAGTAGACACCGACTGCCTGCTGTTCCAGAGTCCATGCTCGCAGGTGCAGCTACTGTAATAAGACACCTGGTTGCAAGCACCTGTGCTACCAGAGGCTCAAAAGAAGAGTCAATAGCAGAAAAAGCTGTTGGACAATAGCCAGGGTTCCATCCAAATGTTTAGATTTTTTTGAGCAAATTCAGTGAAAATGCGAAAAAAGAAAATGTGAATTTATGCCCGTTTCCATTTGTCATTATTTCGTGATTACTGAAAGGAAAGTTCGCCCTGAGATGACATCATCAGGGAGCATCTCTCTGCCGCAAAACATACTACACAACTGAAGCTGAAAACGAAAGAAAGTTTTGAAAGAAAAGATTCAGAAAAATGAAGGAATGTGAATCACATGGATTAAAGTCAGCTGTATGTAATATTTTTTTCTAAGTATATAAAGAAAACAAGTCTGTTGATTAGAATTTCTGAGTAACAAGGTATGCGTGGGACATAAACATAATATAGGTATCCGGTCCAGTCATCGTTTATTCGCAAAACCTGTTTCCATAGCAAAAAGTTGCACTTTACTTTTATTGATACGCAGACAAATCCCCACCCCCTCCAAGTGTAAAAACGTTTTTGAAAATTTTGGTGCCTTATTTCGGATTTCTAGCGTTTCGTTTAATGTTTATTTTCTCTATTTGTGAAAATGTGAATAAGAATAGGTGGATGGAAACCCCACTAGTGGCAGAGAGGCTTTGGCAAGTTCTTCTTGTGCGCAACCCACGTAATCACCTCTGCTCCTCATCCCACAAATGTATTTTCCTCAGAGATGTGGCACCATTCAAAGGGAAATGAACAGGCTTTCAACAGTGTTAGATTTATTGCCAAGAAACATTTTAACAACAATAAAATAATCCACCAAAGTCAAAATTCTGAGTGTTCCCTGTTCCATGGTGACGCATAACTAACATGTTAATATCAACACAACATGTTAGCTGTAATCTGTATCAATCAGACATAGTCCTTTAAGTCACAGATAAAGCCATTTAAGCTAAAGTAACATGATGTAAAACTGGTTTCAGAACTAAATTAAATGTAAAATAAATAAATAAATAAATCCCATGGGAAAATTATAATGTAAATAATGAAAAGTGTGGGCCAGCAGACTAAAATTAGGAAGTGGAAAGCTTCAAGGTAGCCAAGAAATCCAGGCTTTTTTTCTTTATAGTAACAGGGATGCTTACATGCTAGTTGGGAAACAGTCTAAAGGTCTGTTGGCTTAAAAAAACTTGTTTTCACTAAAACCTTTAGTGACTTTTTTCCACCTTACTTGATCAACCCATTCCTCAATTTTACATGTCTGAAGTCCAAATACAGATTAATTGAATTATTCAGTTCAGAAATGTGCCCTAGTGCTATGCCGGGCATTAGCAAGATTATTTCACAAGAAGAGCTAATTCTATCCCAAAGATCACACTGCTTCTGGATTGGCTGAAATATCATGTTTGTGGTTGAGACTTATTCTCTTTTCTTAATGATATCAAAATTAGACAATTAACAAACCACAAGATGACTGTCTTGTGGTTTGTTTGATACCAGCTTAAACACAGAAGGCGACAAGAGGGGCTGCAGTAACATTAGCCTACAGCATTCAAATCAACCCTCACAACAAGATTATGAATTTATCAAATAACAGAATTATTATCAATCTGAAAGAAAATTTGAAAAAAACAAAAACAATTCCCATCACAGTGGGTTGACCAATGAACTGAACCCCTCAGCTCTAGATGTGTATTGTATTAAAGACGTTGTTCATAACAACAACAATGTCCCTGCAGTTACATAACATGCTTGAACAAATTACAGGTCATCAGATAAGCATAACACTATAATATCAGGCAACAATGATTAAGCAGAATTATATTCATGTCATGAAGACCAAGGGGAATTTCTAGGTTCAAACAAGCAGTATTATAGAAATGTTATATTACTGACTAGGGGTGGAAAAAAAAAAAAAAATCGATTCACATAAGAATCGCGATTCTTTGTTTAACGGTTTTTTAATCGATTTTTAAAATAAAAAAATCGATTTTTAAAAAAAAATTAAATACATTTTTTTTATTTTTTTTTAAACATTTATTCCAGGCTTTGTATTATGCAGAAGCCCTTATATTTTTTGTTCAAACATATTTTATAGCTAGTTACCTAATTGAG
>JAPMNP010678693.1:0-10532 GCA_029874935.1 Atherina boyeri | reverse complement strand
CTCCCGGTGCCACGACAGATACCAGACTCATCACAATTGCTTTGTTAAAAATAAACATTCACTTACTACAAACAACCCAAGTCTGCGTTTGAGTCCCTGGCCCCGGAGATCCTGACAAAACCCATTATAAAAAGGATGGAAAACTAAAAACATCTTAAATAACATAGCAGGAAAACACATCAGCAGGTTTAGATTACACCTGAACAGGCCTAATTTTACATCTCCAAATATTACTGATTAATTTAAAATGGTAATCACATTTATTAATATCCCTAACCTGTAGCCTAATGCTACTAGTCCAAAGTAAGCTAGCAAGTTTACATCGCACAAATAACTATTAGATCCACAAAATATTGTTACTGTACCTCTGTCTTTATAATCCTTATTTTCCATCCCCAGGGATGTTTCTTTTAGACATTTAATCCTGCTGAGTAGCCAGCTATCCATCATCTCCAGGTGCGCTGCGTCACAAGTCTCCGCTGGAAGCTATCCAGCATGGTCGGTGTTTTATTGGAGGGGGGCTCTCTGTACAGGTGTGATCAGCACGTGGGGATTGAAACGCGACGAAACTCAGTTCACATCCTGAGTAGATAAAAAAATATTTAAGTCTTGTCGACAGAAGAACCATCTTGCACCGTTTTAAAGCTTACATTCATATCTGGCCATAACCCAGTGCAATCAGCCAGCTGCAGCTTTGCCAGTTTGTAGGCCTATCTAGTCATGGAACCTACACGAATATCCCTTGCTCCGACTGCTGCCGAGCGAGGGCTCTTGTGAGTGCTTTTCAACCGGCGAAGGGCCTGCTGAGAAGAGGTAAACGATCCATACTTTCACGTCTGTCTCCAAAAGACTTAAATAGCATCAGAAAAAGTTGCTAGATTGGTTGCTAGTTGGTTTCTACAAAAAGAGTAGCCTATTAGAAAACAGGTCTGAAAACGATGTAGTCACACTGAGCAGAGAAAAAGCCCCTTCAACATTTCTCCACTCTGATGGGTCAAATGTTGAAAATGTTGGAGGAGATTTGAGAGCAACACAATTGGCTACTCCAACATTCTGTAATTTTAGGTTGCTGTCTCCTCTAGAGGCATTGGTTCGCAACCCATTTCGAAAAACACACTTTTCATGCTGTTTACAGTTGTAGTCCACTTTTTTTTCTTTCTTTTTTTTTTTCTTTTTTTTTACAGATTTAGAAATGTTGTTGGTTTTCGGTTATGATTATTTTTGGGAATGGCAGAAAATCCTTTGCACATAGTCATAGCAAGGTTAAAAAAAAGACAAAGAGAGGGAGAGAAATAGGCTTACGAGTAGGCCTATACAATAATAAATCATTAAGAAAGCATAATAAACCGTAAGAGAAATTTCTTGAGGTGAGATAATAAGAATAAAATAGGTTGAATAATCAATTATTGTCATAACACTGTTATATATGACATTATATTATGATATCGTAAGTTTGCTCTGCAATTAATGAAGTATTTTTCATTTGCTCATCTGATTTAATTCAATTTAATCTGAATCATTATTCACAGTAAAAAAGACATGGGTGCAATACTTTTTGTGCCTTTTACTAACTTTTTAAGAGTACCTTGTCAGTTATACACTTGTCAGGCAAACAATTACAATTATACATCATTTAGAATAATAAAAACAAATGGTAAAAAAGTAAGGACTTCACAAATCTATTTACTTTTTTTCAATAGTAAATAGATTTCAAAGTATAATATTATATAGAGACATATGTCTCTTGATTGTGTGATAGCTCTTTCTTGTATTTTCCATTAAGTGACAGCAAAGACAAAGGGTAATCATTGAAATGGATAATCTTTTCAGTGAAATCTCCATAAGTGCAATATTGTTAGCCTCTTATCATTATTGCCTAAGTCATGTATTTTAGAATAGGACGTAGGCAATTATGCTATTAGGCTAGCGATATATATGTTTTTTTTAGATACAGTATATTGCAACACTTCTGTACAAAGTTTGGATGAAATATGTTAAATATCCTGCCCATTACACTTGCAATGAATCCAATTAATATGAAAAAATATCTTGATATCTTGTTTGGAGTGATAAAAAAAAATACCAGAGGAAGCTGTGAGTATTCTCTGTGTTCACTGATAAGTCCAATGTTCACAAGCCTCATGTTGGTAGGCTCCAGTAATAAAAATAATGAAATATTGTATCACAGATTTATAAACTGCACCTCATGGCAGAGTTTTTATAAGACCACATATCCAAATGGTTGTGTATGCTGTGGCACTTTGCAGTTTAGATTTAAGGTGAATTTTAACACCTTTGCTAAAACATAAAAGCAGCTTTAAATGTCAATGTTAAAAATACTAAATACACTGAAATTTCTTTAGAACTTAAAGGTAAATTAGAAACATGACAAACGGACTGGGACTTAACTGTTTCAGGTAAAGATTAAAAGGTGAGCAGAGCTAATGTCTGTCTGGACACACTGTTATGGGATTGGTGCAGGTTCTTCCTAGTACGGATTAAACTCTCCAACAACATGAAATGGTCTTGACTTGTAGCTCCCTTAGTTTATTTGAAATTCTTTATTTTACACTCAAAATCATCATACAAGCATGTCATATTCAAACTGCAACTTAGATATTTTTGCAACTGTAATGCTGCATGGTGCTATTGATAGTAAATATTTCTTTAAGTTTTCACTTACACAATATTTGTAGGCATATTTAGTTGGTGTTTGTCTCAGCTTACATCCTTGAGTCCTTAACAAAGATATTAGCCAAGTGCTTGTCTTGTTGATTGCAAAGGGAGAATCTCTGGATTAGTAAAAAAAGTGACCTAACCAGGGATTAGGTTGCTTTCTTGTAAGTGGCTTTCTCAGTTTTGAGGGATAGCTGGCCATCCAGAAGGATGGGCAGTTCTTACTATAGTAAGAGGCAACATTACCATTTGAAACCTTAGAAAACATCTTGAATCACAATCTAAATTAGGATAATTTTTGTGCACTTTAGCATAATTATCCAGATTATTTGATAATTATTAAACAATTCTGTGTGCAAATTATTTAGAAAAAACTGGAATCAGATGCAAAAAGTTTAAATAACCAAATTGCATAAAAATGGTAATGTTTATAAGCAGGATGCACATTTAAATTATGACTATCAAATATTTCACTCTGCCTTCAATGTGGATTTTAAATGTCCAAAACTCGCCCTTTAACTGGGGAAATTGATCATTTCATCAGCTTCCTTCAGCTTCCTTGGTGGATGCTTTATTAGGAGTGGAACTTAATATAGCAGGAGTCCTGCTGCACAGCAGGTTGCTCACTAATCAGTTGTGATATTTTAACAGCAACTAGAAGGAGGGAGTGCTAAGCTTAAGCATCAGTGCACACGTGAGCTTGAGGGCTGATGAGCTTCAGAGTGCCCTGCTGTGACCGTGATCCAGACTCTGTCCACACGGTGATGGCTGGGCAGCGGACAGTTTAATGTATTAGCTGAGTTTTATATAAGAGTACAGGTTGTGTGGAATCATTTTATTCTGTGAACTTAATCCACTGCCAAGATCAGGGGTTGAAATGTTTTTCTTTTACTTTCCTTTATTCATGATCGCAGAACAGTGAAATCCCTTCCATTTGTCGGACTGCCGGCCATTTAATGAAAGGATAAATAGTTTATGTCATAGCTGTGAATCTTATCGATTATTCCACCAAGAGCCAAAAGACACTGGTCAATGACTTTTTCATCTGACTCCAAGGAGTGAGAAGAGGTGCCCTCCATGCACAGGAAAGCCCAAAGTCAAAACCACATCCTCTGCAGTTCCTCTGAGTCACACTCGCTTTCATTACTCAGCATGGGGGTCTTTCTGTTAGATTGTCTCAGCAGTCAGGATAGAGCCAGTCATCCCACCTTGAGTCAACTCTACTCCACCCTGACCCATCAAGCAGCTTAAGAAGACAGATGGTACATGAAGGCCTGCCTTAGATGTCTGTGGAGACTCCATAAGAGGAAACACTCACATGACGAATCACTGTTTTTGAAAGTGTAGGGAGGGCTTAGCATGCTTTCTGCAAGCCTCTGATGAGAGTAACCCCTTCTTGTACTGATGACATTACCCAAACCTCAAATTTTGGATTGAGTGTAGCCTACTCCCTTGTATTTACTATATATGGTGGATAACTACAACTACAACGGGGGGCTTACACTAAAAAGTAAAAAAAAACAAGAAAAAAAAAACACCCTGACAGAAACCCAATAATTACTTTCAAGCTAAAAAAACTAAAACAAAAGCATAACCAGTCTCAGGGGCAATCTTCATAAAAGCTCTAGCTATAGCATATTGTGTTATCAGCACAAATTTGAGTTTGCATGGCATTTCATGGTGCAGTGAGACGAGGACATCACACACTGTAATTCTACATAAACATAACCACTTGGCATGTCATTTTAATTATGTAAAATATGATGTAATAAGGCCCTAAAGACATGATGCAACTTGATTATCAAAGATGCAGTGTGTAGGATAGAATGATATCTAGATACCTTTAATACACACGACAAACCACTGAATACAGCCCACCAGAGATATGTAATCTCTCTAGTTAGTTCCTGAGTGTTGCTGCAGCATTATGGATGAAGAAGGCAGTCCAGGAGACAGATGTCATACTGGAGGCCAAGGTTGAGCCACCTGTTGTAACCACATGGTTTGATATGTTTCTGAGGTTTTTAGTTTTGTGCTCATTTAGAAGCAGAAAATGAAGTGTCATCTAAAACAGCTTCAAATATCTGTCATGTACGTGCAACAAATTATGTTGGAGCATGAATGATGAAGAGTTTTGGTTCAGGTGGACATTTCACACACAATAGTCTGTCTACTGATTGAATGAAGTGGGCTGATTAGCCAGAAGCAGCAGCGCTTCTATTAATCTGACACTGTTTGTAACATCCTGGTTGCTTTGTTCTGTTTTTGTAGCAATAACTATCAGTGTTTCACAGAGAGTATTAGAAAAACAACAGTAACATGTACATTATTATTATTATTTACATTGATTTTATTACTGTTATTTTGTAAGTGTAGTTAAATATACTCAACAGGACCACAGTGTCACTGAACAAAACAGAAAGACTGCATAAACCCTGATCATGCAAGATTGGAGGGGTTACAAATTACATCAATACCCTGAAGAAAGTACACACAAAACAGTTAATACTGTTTTAATATGTACAAAAACATATCTATAAATTGATACGGAAAGTGCGGACAGTTTGCAATGCAATGCACACACTTTATAATGCTGGGCATAATGAACACTGCAGGCTTTGCAGGGTAAGCTTATACTAGCTAACGTTAGAAAAACATATACATGACGGCGACTAGTGTCAAGTTATAGGAAAATGAATTGGATAAAAAATATCGCAAATCAGCACAGCTGTATTTTCACTGAGTAGTGGCAGTTCAATGCTGCTTTTTTATCAACAAATTTGGCTGTTTTTAATGGCTGAAAAAAAAATTTGTATATATATGTATATATACATACACATTTACACACACACTTACATCTGTATAAAAATTAAAACTTCAAATTCAACTTTGAAGAGAGTCGGAGATCAGAAATCACAAGTGAGTAGTGGACTTCTCAGTTTGAATCCATTCAAACAATATGCAGGCTGGTATATACTGTTATTTCTTAAAAATATTTTTATATATTGAAATGTCCTCTTCAGATGTAAAACACATAATTATGTTGCTATAGCAATATGCAAGGGTCAGAGACAAAAATAGCTGACAATGATCATGAGTTAAGAAATTACATAAAAGTAAGGAAATATGAATAAGAAGTGAAATTATGCTTAGTCATCAGTTGTTAAAGAGCATGCAGTTGCTTACTAAAGGAAAGTTTAACTCCCTTTATGCAATGGTAAGGTCCAAGTCATGTGTCCAAAGCCTCAGCAGATTTCAGTCCAATCTCAGAGTGATTAGTGAGGCTTTTCAGTCTATCCTTAGAGTCCCATGTATCTGATTAGAAGGTAGGCCCACTTCTGCAGGGCAGCTTTGGACAGGTTTCCCTTTTCTCTGCTCACAGTACTTTTGGTGTTTCTTTAGGACTTTACATTCAGAGATCTACAGCTTTGGGGCTATAGGTTCAGTCTGTTTTTGTTCATAACTGGATAATGGCTGCGTATCATGTAAGTATACATCTGACAACATATTGTCTTGATCACTGTATGTCTTGCAAATTATTATACAGGTGACACATTTAAGCAGCAGTGTTTCAGGGATGTATTGCTTTATTTAAGGAGCCCAAAGCCTGTTTTCTAGCTCTAATGAAAAAAAAAATGCAAATGAAAAGAAACTGTCACTGTTTGTTTAGCAGCAGATAATTTGCACTATAATGGCCGGTGCCATAAAAATCCAATCATGTGCACATGATGTGCAAAGTTAACCAGACAGTTTGCACAAAGTCCTATCATTTGGACAAACTATTTAGTGGCACAATTACTATGTCCAGGGTTTACATCCTGCAAAGAACTTAAACAGTATTTTTTTCTGTTGTTCCTATAGTTGGATATTATTATTTATTTTATTTTTTTCTATTAGATTTGGGGCTTTAAATGTTTTTTGAATTTCATTAATCATTGCTGGTTAAAAGTGACCACTTATAAATACTGTATTTTAGTATCATACATAAATGATCTAAAACAGAATTTAACATTACAAGGGATTTTACTCAAGTTCTGCCAATCTAATGTATTTGTATAGGCTATAAATGGGTATAGGTATGACTCAAAAGTTGGCTACATGTGTAAGCATTTACAACAATGAATTACTTTGCTCTGCCATCACAAGGAACACTTGCTGTTTTACTATCATGTCAACAGAATTGCTAATACGAGAAAAAGGATGACAGCCAAAGCTCTTCTTTATGGGTGCCAGTCAAGCTTAGCCTATTTTACAATTTCCAGAATTTGTGGCTTTTTATTTGCATTTTATAGTGAGCTTGCATCCTTTCCAATCAGAAAACAATGAATTGTCTTTACCTCTTAGTATTGTCACAGTAAAAATGCATTGTGCTTATTGCGGTTATTCCTGCTTTTGTAAGTAATCCATGCATTTTAACAGCAGGAAAAGCTGGCAAACTGTATGTTTTTGTCAGTGGCAGGGACATTCACTGAGGTAATGTCCACTTTCACTGCTTGCTGAGGCTTAAGCTTGTTATTTAAAGTCACTGCAGGGATTTATTTGTGGCTGTATCCTCATTATCCCTGCCTTCATTTACTGTTTGATCTTCACAGGAGTCTGTACATTCTCTATGTTAAAACCATGCCATGTCTGTCCCACTTCAACATGTCACAGATGATTGCAATGCTAAGAGATTTCAATATCTGCTAAACTCTTGAGTAGACCCATTCTTACACACAATATCTGTCTGTTACAACGAGTAATTCTGCATCGAAGGTAATTGAAAATGTCTGTGGCCTAATCCTCACTAATTCACTATCCTAAAGGTTTTATGTTTGTTAAGATCCCGGAGATCCGGGTTGGGAGAAATCAAGAACTTCTAAATTTTTAATTGAAAAAAATTCTTGGAAGAGCAGCTGAATACAAGAAAAACAGAAAAAAACAAATCCAATCACTTGTTTATTTGTACTATTAGAAAAACATAAATAGAACAGTATTACCTTCCACGTACAGACTTAAAGACTTCTCCACAAACAAGCCTTTTGTCAGCACTCAGTGTTTTGGCACAACTGTAGAATTACATACTTTAGAGCAGGAGCAGAGGAATCGTTTGCCTTATGAGGAAAAAAGATAGAAATAAAAATAAAGAATTTCAAGCTTAGAATAAGGTATATTTAAACACAACACAATTTTTTGTCATATTCCCATTTCTCTCTCCTTTTTCTTTGTGTACAAACTTCTAGCTAGTGTTTTCAGCAGCGTGATTTTATTTGGTTAAAGTTTTATTACTTCTTTTTGTATCTTTTTCAGTCCTGGGTGGATGGGAGGCATGCAGACGAGGTGTGCAACATCTTTCTCTAGGCGGCTCATGAGAAACATGACAATGCTCTGTCATTGTTTGCCCGTGCTGACCTGCCCCCGTCTTCTCCTCTCCTGATACAACAGACGCAAGCATAAACATCACAACGAGCAAAAATGTCCTCACACAAACGCAGCTTCCATTGCTTTAACGCTGTAGGAAGAGAGGGCTCCCACAAGTCCTCTGTCCCTTTCAAGCATCATGCCACCCGACTGCCCAGGATCAGCCAACATGGCATGAGGACCCATCACGATCTTGTTGACGAATGCTGTCTTTGCTCCGAGTACAGACACGCTCAGGCCCTGGAGGCAGTAGAAACCCAGCTGTCACCTTTCTATCACGCTCACTCACCATATCACCACCATCATCCGCATCGTTATGTCCTCAGGGGGCCGAGCAGACCTGAAGAGGCCCCTCTGGGCCATGAACACCATGTTCATCATCAGAGATATAACAAGAGAGTGCTTCTGGTGAAGAGCAGTGACCCCTCAATCAGGAAAGCCATCATCCTGAACCGCAGGAGTCTGCGCAGTTTAGGTCTTTTCTTGGAAGAAGTTTCTGAGCTCATGCAGTTCCACATCAGGAAGTTGTACACTCAGGAAGGACGCAAGGTGAGGTCCAGAAACTTTTGTGATAACTTCTTCTTTTTTTTTTCTTTTTTTGGTCAGATTTCCTTTCCATTTTAATGAATTGAAAGGATGGTAAAAATGGAAGGTTTCTATAATAGTACCATTTGTGTTTGCATTTATTTCTTCTTCATTTCAAAGCATTTTTTAACAGCAAAGACCACTGATATTTATATGGTTTCTACTTCAATACCATCCTTGAGGAGAAATGAGTGTTAACAGATACAGCAATATGCATAAGTGACATTAATACAACAAATGGAGTCGGATAACTGTTTTCAGTGTGTGCATAAGGGGATGTTCCTTCACATACACATTCAGATTGTGGGTATTTCTCCAAACCACATTAATCTTGGTCAAATCAGAGCTATTTTTGAGAGAAAAGAAACAGGTCAATGTTGAAACTCCCCTGCTTTGATACCAGAGGTGTCTCAGAAATGTGTCTTCGGCTGTGGCAATTAATTATCTTCACCTGGGCTTTGTGTGACCACAGATGAAGCCATTCATCTGCCTCTTCCGACAGTGGATTTGAAATTCAAAACTGCACCGTCATCAAAACCAACTGCGGCTGAGCAGAATAAAATCAACGAAAAACTCAATATTTCCGTTGACTTGTTTTCACAGCATTCTTATAATAGTCAATAGCAAATACAGCTAAAAAGCAGCAGGATTCAATCTTTAAAATGAAGCTGGAAAGTTTACAGGAAGAAAAGCGTAGTATTTAAGTTTTATATTTCACAACCTATTTGACTAATCGAATATCCAGTTCTGGTTTATGTTTGGCACAGGAGACATTATGTTTTGGTAATGATTATATGAGTTGGAGGTCTCTTAAATCGAGTGATTTCTGGGTAAAGGTTTTCATGCACAATAATTCCCAAACCACTGTATTTTCTTCTTTTTATCATTCCGTCCACTTTTTTGTCAAACACTCACCAAGATGGTAATAGTGCTGAATAATAACGATGCTTACAATAGCAGGTCATCATTACAGAATGCACTGTCATCTGAGTAGGTTTCCCAGAGATCATCCAGGATTATGATGTTCATCTTTTCCTGACTCACTGCATGACTCACATCTGTCTTTTATATCACACCATTGACTTGAAGGAGGCAGCATTTCACCCCTTTCATTATTACAATACTAGATTTTGAAATATTTTCTTTGCAAATTATCTGACAAAAAAAAGGTTTTATAGTAATTGGGCTTCTTGTTGTAAAACCTTACAAAAGTGGTACAAGAAAATTCTTGCACTGATTCTATTTTTTGGCAATGTATTTCCAGGGATTAATTGTGGATTTGGATAGTTTTCTGTCCAACTGCATTCCTTACCCAAAAAATTGAAAAGAAAATCAAGCTGTGTCCGAATAAATGGGGGAGCTTCTTCAAGGCAAAAGCTTCCGTCTGATATGCCAAACATGCGGTGTAGGCAAAAATTTGTATTCAATATACAAAAAACAGCTTCATTACTTGAAAGTATTCCAGCAGTGTGTGTGTGTGTGTGTATGTGTGTAGTGCAGTTTTAGTTTCATAATAACTTAGATAGAAGAGGGAAGAAAAGACAGACAGCAAGACACTGTCTCTTGTAGGAAAGACTAACTTCCTTTGGTGTGGAAATCATAACTGTTTAAGATGCATAAAGTAATTTAAAACACACTGAATGACAGGGAGACATACAAAAACTATTTAACTTTACATCAGAGAATGAAAACCATAGGAGGAGGTTTGACTTTAAACATCAGTTTGCACGAACAACGTTGAAACAATTGTGTTTATCTGTTAAAGGTGTAGTACTGTGGAATTCCCAGGAGAATTAATTAAAATGTTGTCAAAATATCTTTCAATTTAAAAAGTTGTATACAACAAAACATATTGAATCATATAAACTTAA
>JAPMNP010678691.1:0-10395 GCA_029874935.1 Atherina boyeri | reverse complement strand
GGTACGTAGGGGAATGAGATTAAATAAACATCCAATCCAATGGATGCAACATGTCTTTATATATTAAGCTGCAATCAAGGCTTCTCATACAAGGAATAATAAATGTTGCTTCTGTTCTTTATTTAGGTGCGGAGCTCCTTCTCCTCATATCTGTAATCAAATGACTGAAAACTTAGGACAAAACTCTGTTATTTCCCTAAAATCACTGCAAAGCCTCACAGCCGTCAGATAACAGTTAGAAGTTCGCTGTTGAGCACTGAAAGGTCCAAAATGTTAACAAACAAATGGTTTCCATGGATCTTGTGTAATTGTCCTTTAATAGTTTGCCTGTTTCTGTGACTGACTCATGTCTAGACTACAGCATTTATAATCAGGTTGACTTTAGCCCTGATTGTATCAGGAGTGTGGTTGAAAATAAGAAACATGATCATCCTGTGGTCCCGTGTAGCATACAGCATGATGCTTTTTCAGCCTTGAGATCTCAGTTATTCTCCGCCTCCATCTTCCTGCTCTTCAGGTGCTACAATAGGAGAGGCAGCTACAGAGGTCGTCTCTGACGTCTACAGCAGACCTCTGCCAATCAGCGCTCTGTCTGATCTTATCGATCAGCACTAAAAACATAACATTTCAATGCAAGCCGATGAATTCTCCTTATTTCTAACACCCATTATAAAAGGCTTACGCTAGTATTTCTAACAACAAACTAAACTGGATGCTATCAAAATGTACGCTGAAACACTGCCAAGATAACCACAAAGTGAACATAAAGACAGAGACTTTCATTTGAAAGTGTGAATAAAAACTTAAAATAAAACAAACAAGGGAAAAAGATAGAAATAGACAGAAAAAACAAACAGAAATCAACATATTGTTGAAGTAATCAGTATCGTTCAGGGAATTTGAACTGACGGTCCTTAAATAAGCACCACCACCCACACATTCGTCTTCACATCCATTCATTCCACTTACAGCTTCCTAAATTCCTGGCTTTCGTTCACAGAATCAGAGAATATCAGCGTCTGGCTCCTTTAAGCATGCGTGAGCAACACAGGTGGCAGTAGCACCAGCAAACGCAGCATGCTCATTTCCAAACAAACTATATCACAAACTGACCATAAATGAACAAACAGCTCAAGTAGGAAATGATGCTAATTAAACTACGATGTACTAAAAAAGCAACTCTCATCTTTCAATCTGACGCAGTTCTTCCCACCATAAACATCTGCGCATATCCCGTTATTCCTAAATCCAGCTCCTCTCATCCACTGATATCCATCAGACTGAGCTGCATCTTACCTCCATCCTCTTCATCAAAGGAGTTCATGCAGGGGAAATAGACCGCCAATGCTTCAAAGGATGCAGACAGGCTCATCTTGCTCTGGGAGCACTGGATACGCATCCCTGGAGCCGCCGGCGCCGCCGAGGTGTCATGCCCCTGTCTGCCCATGGTGACCAGGAGCTGTCCTTCTCAACGCACTTAATCAAATCAAGAGGATGTTGGCTTTTCTTTTTAATTTCTAGCTGATATGATTCAGACTGAACTTAGATTCATCTGAATGAAAGCAAAGCTCAGCAGTAGGAGGTGCGACCTGGGCTGTTTAATCTAGTCTGTCCCTAGATGCTCTGCAGGTTGCATCTTAGGTAGAGCTTCAGAGAGACGTTGCTTCAGCAGTCGAGTCTTGTGCTGTCTGGGTCTGACGCTCTTGCTGCACCTCTTTCTTCAGCAGGGGGAGGGGAGAGAGCTGTGTCGCGCTTCACCAATCAGATGGCTGGGCTGCTCAGGCGCACCTCTGCTGGCTCTGCGGGTGAACAAGCTCTACCCAGAGATACTGAGCCCCCTCCCCACTCTGCTTCTCACCATTTTTTTTAAATCTTCTTTTTTATTATCTGCTTTTTCTATTTTCTTCTACTGCTGGCTGTTTTGCGTCTTCCGAGCGGCACATGACTATTGTTTGCCCTCTTTCTCTGTCCCTGTCTTATCCACAGAGGACGGTGAAAACTAGCTGCTATCAGGTCCGACAATGGTCCTGCTCCTCTGAGAGAGGGATGGAGCCACATGGCAGTCACTCAGAGTTCACGTGCCAAACTCTGCTCTTTACAACAACAGCACTGCCGCAGCTGTGTTGTGATTTGGGGGGGGGGNCCATTTTGCTTTGCTGGTTATTTTATTACCAAGAAAGACAAATTGAGTGCTTGATAAAGTTTACATGCTTCTCCTAAAAATGTTATCCATCAACCCTTTGCAGCCCCTGTGACACATCACATTGTGTTGAAGAATTGACTGCAATCCACATTTTGAAACAGTCTAAGAGGAAAGTGTCAAACACGCCTAAATATGACCTTTTTTCAACCATTCGTAGACACTTTAGGTCAGAATGTTTCAACATAACAGTAGTAAAAAGTGAAAACAATACTTCGCAGGTGGCCCCTGAAATACGGATGAATCTTCTTCTGGTCAGAGAGTAAACACTAAGAGCACATTTATGGCTGTAAACCAAACTTCAACCTTTTCTGGTAACTGTCAACACTCCACTATAGCTTAGAATAAAGGGAAAAAAATGGAGCTGAGCTGCTTGGACACATCACCAGAGAGCCGACTGCTTTTGCACAAGATATCTCTCTGGCAGAATAGGCACGGGACAAGACAATCATAGTGTTCTCTTTACTAGTATAAATATAGAAAGCTCCCTGCAGTGTTACTGTGGAAGCAAAAGTTCCCTACTATGAGACATCGCAACCTACTTCCAGGATGGAGCCGCTTTTCTGCATGCTGTCCATTTGCAGAGTCCATGTGGGTCAGCGCAGACAAAAACTACTCTTAACATTTACAGCTGCAGGGAAAACTAACAGCCGCAGCCACCAGATAAGCAGGTGGCTCTTTTTTAAGTGTCAGTCAAGACTCATCCAACAATCTCTGATGCAGTAAAGGCAGATAGTTTCTACAGCAGAGCTAAACGTTCAAACAGAACAGATATAGAAAATCCTCACGTCTTTAACTTGTATAAAACTAAGGTAACCATCATCAGCTGTGAGGAAACTTTTTACCGTGAGCTTTTAAGCCAATGTTTGCAAATTCAGGTTATATCATGAGCATGTTTACATGCTAATGTTGTCATTTAGCTAGCAGAGCTGCACACTAATACAGCCAAATTAGGTATTTTTTTTAATAAAAGACTAAAATCTCTTTGAGATTGCTGTTTAAAAGTCTTCAACTCCTTCTGTACTTTCTTCACATTTCCATAAATATGACATAAAACATTGTCAAAATAAAAAAAAACTCAATTATGAATAAGATGAAAATACTGACATTTATCAACTGCAAAATTGTCCAACTTTAACATTACCGCCAGTCGCTAACTGGAGGGTAAAAGATCCCGTTACAAAGTTTCAGAGTTTAATCTTTGATCTTCACAAAATCCTTCAGCTCAATCTTCACAATAAATGTCTGTGGAAAAGTGAAGGGACATTTCTGAGGACTTCAGAAAAAGATAAAGGAAAGATAGAGAAAGACATCTATGAAGAGTTTGACCCTTTTGGTCCACACAGACCGTGCACAAAATGAAGAAAATCAAGACTTTGGTTGGCCTCTTTAGGAATGATCCATCACTTCTTAATACTTAAAGACCTCTATGATCAATACATCTCCTGTTGGTGGACTCCTGAACAGCTGTAAACAACAACAATAAAAAGTGCTTTCCATCTGCAGTTTGCTAAAGGTCATGCAGACAAACCAGAAGCTAATCGAATTGTTCCAGATAGGATGAGGATGTTTACATGTTTATGTCCTTCTATGAGTTGTCTGAGAATCTAATTATGTTTTCTGACATATTCGTGCAGAAATATAGAACATTTAAAAAAAATAACAAACATGCTATACATATTGTAAAGCACATATTAGGATGAGCATTTTCAGGTTTATTGATCAGCAGTGTGAGATCAGATAAACACAGTTTAGGTAAATGCAATGCTTCATTATGTTGGCTCTCCCTCAGTAAACCAGTGAAAGCTGAATATAATCTCTCTGTAGAACTGATCAATCAGTTTGATGGCACGCGAACAGATACATTCATGATATATCAGCTACAGATTGTTTTTTTTATTTGGTTATATTTACGATAAATATAAAATTAATTAGACCTTCAAAGATTAGGATCCCCTGCAGCGTGGCTGTAAGTCTGTCAGTGTGCTCCTCTGCTAATATAATCTGTTTAAAGCAGGAATAACAGAAGTAAACATCTTGCTGTGAGGTGAGGGCGCACAGAACCACAGGACAACAGCAAATCATTACAACAAATAATGAAATCATTACTAAAGGTACAATGCAGCCTTATCTTCTCCCATTAAAGGTCCATATGAAAGCCTGAACAACAAGCGACCATAACCCAAAAAGTAGCCGAACACTGCAGTACACCTCTCCTTTGTGTGAATGACTCGTGCGCCAAGACACACGTGCCTGTTCACTCCAGCAACACATTTAACACGTGTTGTCAGTTTCAACTTCTGCTCCTTTGACACAGTTTATTCTTGCACATCCACCCACAACAAAGTGGCACATTTTTCACTGTCACTACTTAATGCACAGCTCTGCAGAAGAAATTAAGCTTAATTACAGTCTACATGAATCTGTTCAACACAGCACATGGATGTATTACAAGAGAGCAAAAATAGATTTCTCACCTCACTTGTAGAGCGACAAGGAAACTTGTGCCTGCACACTTATTGAACTTTATTAACTTAACACAAGACTGTTGTTAATGTCAAACAATTTTGAGATCTTGCTTACAAAGAATAAAGAGCCGTGTTCGCAGCTTTCGCTCATTAGGAAAATGTTTCTCTTCAGTTAGAATGATTCTGCAGTTTAATACACGTTTAACATGCATCTAGGCCAAGTCTGCTGGAGTCCAAAGATTCGACAAAAGCTATGAAGAAACTCTTCAGACTTTAAAAGTTTGTTCTGATTTTGTAATAAATGCGTTAATACTGATCCAGAGACCTGCTCCCACTCCAAATGCATGACGAACCAGCATGACAGCCGCCATAGAACTGAAAACTACACATCAGAGGACAGGAATGGGAAAAATCTAGCCAATTCAAAAACATCAACGAAGGAGCACAATATCCCAGAAGTCCTATCAGATCTGCCCGGCAGGCCGCAGGGGTCACGGGGGGAAGAAGTTGTCTTGACTGATGAGGCTGAGGCAGGCCAGGCGTCAGAGAGCGACTCTCACCCGACACACTGTAAACACAGTTTAATGGAGGGCTCTAACCCGACGAGTCGCACGCACAGATTAAAGCAAACAGACATGCATGACTCTAATGCACACGCTCCAGGACACCCATGAGTACATGAGCAAAGGTAGTCAAACACACTGTGTCTTCTCTGGGTTTACATTCCTAGCTGTCGACATGATGCAGACCAGTCCTGCAGTCTGGATGTGCAGCTTCCCCTGCTGAGTCCAACTCAAACATGGTGAGAATTATGACGGGAACCTGTTCAGGATGTACCAAAACGCATGCTCAAGGACGGCTGATCCCCCCCCCCCCTCCCCACCAGCTCTCCCCTCACAACGCTGAACAGGATGGTTAGATAATTAAAAAAAAGAATAAACCCACGATACCATTTCAGCCTCGCTGAAGAACACATTGCAACCATATTCACAGATATTGGCTGTTGACTGTAAAATACACATCCATACACATTCTGGCTCGTTTAAAAGCAAAAAAGCATCTTTATACAGCAAGAAGTAACAAAAATGTAAAAATGAACTAGAGCAAAATAAATGCACTCACTGGCCACTTCGTTAGGTAAACACATTCCATTTCTTGGTAATACAATAGCAAATCAATCAGATGGCAGAAACTCTGTATTTACTGTAGGCATGTAGACATCACCATGTCACAAAGCTCAGATCATCTCCAGCTGCTTTCTTCAACATGACGATGAGTTGGATGTGCAGCAACTGTGTGATGCTATCATGGAGATATGGAGTAAAACCTCTGAGGAATGTTTCCATCACCTGGTTGGATGGTTGGTAAAGCTGTTCTGAAGGAAAAAGACGGTCCAAACGAGCAAGGTGTACCTAATAAAGTGACTGTTGAGTGTATATAAAATAGAAATAAAAATTCACTCTTTCAGCTTTGAGCAGGTTTGTATGGAAGCCGAGAACAGCCATGCATGTTTTTTTTAACACCGTTTTCTCGTGATAACGAGATAGTTATCATGTGTTATCTTGAAAAAAGATTAAAAGAAAAAAATAAAAGTAAAAAACAATCGCTGTCGGCTTCCGTAGGTTTCCACAAAATTCTAACAGCGGATAGACTGTTTTGTGGAGAATTGCAGCAAACGGAGGTTTGTGAGAAAAAAAAGGGGGAAAGTTTTACAATCACAACAAAAAAAAAAACCTGAACTCAAAGCTAAAAAATATATGTGCACTTATCCATTTGAATAATATTGTTGGAGAAAACTCCCACGCCTTTACAGGAAGTTGTGAAACACGACAGATACATTGAAATGTGATAAAATGCGAACTGTTGTGGATGTTGGAACAGCCTGTCTTTTGGCTGCTTCCATCCATTCTCTGTGGCACATGCTGAAGTTACAGCAGATGGAGAGCTCATGAAGGAATGTGGGGGGGGGGGGTTAAGCACTGCCAAGCTTTTAAAAAAAAGCAACAGAAACTGCTGATATCATCCCTGGGGATTTTTCTTACAGTCAAAACAAACTAGTCGTCAAAAAAGTCATATTCCGTGTAAAAACTGCAACGATGTCATCACAACATGATAACTTCTCACCATGAAAGAGGAAACATATTTTATTGGGTTTATGAGGCATGGACACATCATGCCCATGCTTCATGACTAGCCTTTCCACAGTATTCTTTTCCTCGTGCATGTCTCATCCAACTTCCTCTTTAACTGACAGCTCCAGCCTGGTGTTGTCAATATGTAAAGACACAACGATCAGGAGAGGAAGTCTGTGAGGCCTTTTTAGCTGCAGTTGAAATCTAAAAATGTGGAGTGGAAGTTCAGTTTCAGCATTGTTCAGATAAGGAATGACAGTGTAGCGTATACTGTGGTGCTCAAGTGTATCTTAAAATGTGACCGAGCTCTCAGATTTAGACTTATGGCCGAGGATCGCAATCTACTGTATATTACGTGTGAAAAAACATTTTGCAGCTACCAGAACATTTAGACTGGACTCATTCAAATGCTAAACAAAAACAGAAAAGGTTCCACATCAGATGTTTTCATTAGAAAAATTGGACTTTGGGCTTTAAGGAAGCTGTAAAAAAGTTGGCGGGTTCATTCTTGCTGGAGTAATATTACTGTGGTCTGTGGAAACCAGAAACCACAAACCATGACAATAAGATTTAACAGCTGCCAGAAACTGAGTCATTGTAAAGATTTTAGTTTTAGTTCGATCCGTAAATCACCGCTCTGTGCACTCTGGTTGCATGCCCACTTCATTTATAAAGCAAGCTTTTGCAACTATTGATGTGCATTCCAAATTTCAGATTGGCAGATTGCTATACGTGTGCTGAATTGCAGAGAAATCAGAAGCATGCAAAATAACCACAACATGACACAACGGAGCAAAAACCCTTTTCCGAAAGAGAACGTTGGTTAGTTTTTGGATAGCTTGAAGTTTATGTCTGTTTCTGCCAGAAAACACCATGTGATGCTGTATTTGTCAAAACAATTTAAGCAGAGCGCAGCTCATAAACAAACATTACATTTTCAGTGATTGGTACAAAACTAAAGAAATATGTTGCAGCCTTCTTGGATGAAAATGACTGTATACAAGTCAGAAGCTGCACTTCAGGCTCCCAGACCGCATCACGTCAGAGCTCACTGGGACTTTTAACAACACACAGCAAATGTAAGATGCAAGAACCAAACTTGGCAACTTTCAGATGCAGATGTGGTGAAACAGGACTATAAATATATACACTGGAAGTAATGGTTTAGAGCCATTAATGCGTGTGATGGTTACTGGTACTCCTAACAGTTATCACTCATTCTTTGGATGCTGTGGTTGATTCACGAAGAAAATCTTAACATTAACTGCATGAAAGCAAAGACCAGATATAAGCATAAATGTATTTAGGTCAAGACAGAGAAATTCTTCTGAGAGTTGAGGCTGATTAACAACATTCTGACCTCTTGAGTTATTCTTAATGGAAGAAAGAGGACAGGAGAAGAGAAGAATAAAGAAAAGAAGAGAAGAGGGAAAGGCGTACATGTTTTACGGGCTACTCTATGTGAAAAGAGAAATGGAGAAAACAAAAAAAGTACAACTATTATCTCATTTACTTCATATACAAGGTATACTAGACACCCTGGAAACGTTACCAGTCCATCACAGGTCCATGAGTTTCTTTTCATCTAATTAATTAAAGAAGTTTATCAACACAAACAAAAACTGGGAAAATTAGGCTTCAAACTGTTGAGAGGCTGAAATCCTTTCTCAAACAAGAATGGAAAAAATATTACGTGATTTTGTATTAATAAACTGGATATGAACATGGACAGAAAACATTGTTCTTGCTCTACGATTTAAATAGCTGTCTTGTTATTGCATAGCATTTATTAACATTTTCAGAGCCAAAATGTAGAAAAAGGGAGGATGCAGCAGTGTGCCGGTGTCTCTCCGTCTCAACTGCCCCGGGCTGCTGTGTTCTCTGTCTGCCCCAGCTCTGTAGGAGATTAATAAGGTGCCTCTGCTAGCTGAGAAGCTGCTGAGATAGGCACTGAACTCAACACCGAAGATAAATTACCTCAGCTGGGAGCTCAAAGTTCAGCCATTTTACCACATATACAACAGCCTGTCAAAGGAGCTTCAAAGGTCTAAAACTTTACATCAGTGATGTAGGTAATGGAAGACGGGGATATGAAGGGGTAACAGCGTTGTTTTCACGGTTTTATGTCTTGGACTCTTGTGGGCCTAGTGAGAAAACTGGCATGCATGTTCTCTGTTTTACCAAGCAAACATATCACCCTGAGCAGTTTTTCATTCATCAATGATCACGGAGAAGTTGTTGCATGTCAAATGGTGCTGAATTTTTCAATTTTTAATGTACAGGGTGTACTTCTGGTTACCAACCGCTGTGACTGGATCAGACACTAAATAGATCTGAAAGTACTGTCAAACTCTTTTAGTTCTTTACAGCAAAAGTAGTAATGTGGTGTAAAAGGCTGCCTACAGATTACTTTTCAAGCCAAAATGTGCACTGCAGCATTAAAAAGCAGCCTTTGGAATGAAATACTGTATGTAGGCTACTGTAGAACAAAAGGACTGAGACAAGTGCTAAATTGTAATGTTTCAAATGTAGTGAAGTGTTATTGCCAGGGAAAAAGATCAGAAGAATTAGACTGGAATAGTCAAAGGAAACCCTGTGTGTCTAATAGTGTAAAGTAATTCAAAGCTTCCTCAACAATTCCAGCTTTCCATTATGTCTGCATTGCTGTGGGCAGCTACCCCTGTTTATGCCTATTAAGTCATTAATAACCATATTTTTATTCATATCAAACTAATCATGCATTTTTAGACCTTAACCAACTGCAAGTAAAAAATAAAAAAAAAACACAAAAAAAATAACTTACTTTTTCCTTACAAGACATTTTAAAAAAACATTTTATTGTCGGGCAGCATCCCTTTCCTGACAGTTTAACATTATACAAAATGAATGTAAAGATGTGAAGCAACAACTGTCTAGGGAAGGTCAGGGACTGATAACAGTGTCAGTGATTTCTGATGCTGGTGAGCAGAGCTTCATGTGGGTGGGGAGCTTGGGTGCCATTACCGAAAGCGTTCCATCAGGTTTAACATCATGCGCAGCAGGCGTGCTGGGACAGCGTGAACAGGCTTGTTGTTCTAACACTACTAGCTTGCCATAGATGCAGCTGTAAAACTCGAGCAAAACAAAAAACCATTGCAAGTAACTGTGCGTATCTCATCTTTGTTAGAGTGGATGTGTGGTACAGTATGAGTACCAAACAATTTTACCATCTTGGAGGGAAGCTGTCTTTAGACCATGCTGGGATGCATCCCAGGTCAAAGTCACCGGTTTCTGCACATCAAATGAACAAAGTTGTCAAAAGCTCACTCGGGTTTAGGATAACTTTGCCTCGATAATTAATCATCCCCCCGAAGCCTGCAGAGCTCCTTTGTCTTCTAGAGGTTCCTTTCTTTGTCCAATCTGCTTTTAGGCCTGTTTGTGTGCAGATGTCTAACGTAGCTCACCTCCTCTAGTTTGAACGTGTACTAAAAACAACGCTTTGGAAATGATTGATGATTTCACTAATAATCAGATAATGAAAGACTTAAAGAGGCTAAATGTAACTTTTTTCCCAAAATAAACGTATCATTAGCCTTTTTATGTGACCATTTATGAC
>JAPMNP010678687.1:0-11565 GCA_029874935.1 Atherina boyeri | reverse complement strand
ATTGCATTGCTATGTGATTTGTGAAATGACAATAAAGAAAGTCTAAGTCTAAGTCTAAGTCTAAGTCTAAGTCTAAAGGGCCGGAGTTGGAAGCTAATGCTAATTTTGGACAATGAAATCAGGTGGAGGCCAGTGAGTACTACATGACTGGATTATTTTGACAAAAAAATTGGGCAATGCAAGAAAAGGGGAAAATGGCAGCATATGGATATTTAATAACTAAAGCAGGGATCTCAAACTTTGGTCTTCATGGGTCACTATCCTGCAGGTTTTAGATTCTTCCCTGCTCAAAATCAAATAGATCCAGCAGCTTGTAAAGTTGTGTACAATAATCCAGTAATTTGAGTCATTCATTTGTGTTGAAACAGGGAAACATCTTAAACTTGCAGGACAGTGTTTGAGTAGGCCACGTTGCCAACTATATGAGTCTTTTTCGTTGTAACAATATCCTTGAAAGCCAGCTAGAACTAACATTTGTTAGTGGCATTTGTGTTTTTTTCTTACTAAGCATCAATTAGCTTTGCAGCTTATGATGAAGATAGTTTCATTGCTCCATTAGCACATTCTCAACCCCACATAGACAACTCACCAAGTTCCAAGAAAGATTTATTGTTCTATAGATTGTCATAATAAATATCAAAAGCCAACCTGTAAATGTCCATTTTCATTCAGAAATCTTCATTAAAGGATCATATAAAAAGTTGTGATAAGGGGGTGTTTTGTAGACTGCATGACAGCAGATAGCCTCATCTATGCAAGTTAATATTTGTGGTTTTAAGTTCAGTATTGGGACAACTTTTTAATAGTCTTAAAAAGGTACAGATACTAATGTCACCCTCTCAACGAAGTGTAATCCTGCTTTAAGATAAAGTGTCTGAAAACTAACCTTTTCATTAGCCTTATTGATTCAATCTGTGTAGATGCTTACTGAAGAATTCTAAGCCCTCCAAAATGCTAATGCAGGGAACACATTAACCCCAAATGTTTATCCTTGGGGAAAAACTGAGGCTTTATGAGTCAGCAGGTTTATTCATCAGCAGATAATTGATGTAAAAATGTTGCTAAGCTACCATAACTGGATGCGGTCCAGAAAGTAGTCAACACTGTAAAGTGAGAGATCAACTCATTTAGACAGCTACACAGGTGGGAGGGTTTAAAGACCCCGAAGGTAAAAGATTACATTTTCGCACTGATTAATGGATAAGAAGCTTTGGCGTAGCTCCAGGCACCATGGGACCAGCAGGACACTGAAGGCAATTATGGTTTTAAGCCAGCAGGGTGGAATCAGTTATCACATGCCAACTTCCTCACGTCCATCTGTCTCAGGTTAAACAATAAAAATTTAAACATAAAATAAGAAAAACTTTAAATTGAACTCCACTAAGTCTAATTATGGGGATTAAAAATGCACATATTTGCAGTTTCTGCTGCTTCAATATTTTCTGTATGCTTTCTTATACGTTCTGCTTGAAAAGGGGCAGGTTTTCATAAGATTAATCTTCCAGTTTCCTTTGTTCATGGAAAAGAAAAATGTATTTGCTGTAGATATATCGCATGAAACAGTCATAAACAATAAACGAAATTGAAATTATACATTGAGTAAATTTAAAAATTCCACAAGAAAATAAAAAGAGTTCAGCTAATGTTTTTCTTTTGAGCAACCTTGAGTAAAAGCCATACTCATTTTAAATATTCAATGAAATGGCTTTTTGTGCAAAGCGTTCGGGTTTTTGTGATTTTCACCAATTCTAAAATTGTAGAATCTACTATACATGTTTCGTACGTGTTTGTGAAGTTGCAGTAATCTTCAGAGATGGATGTACTGAGAGCTGATTCAAAGCAAACTAAAACTCTGCAGTGGACACTTGATGTGGCTGCTGACCCTGTAATGAACCTACGCTGTTACTTTTCACCCATGTATGAGCAGAGTAGTGACACAGTGACACTTGGCCTCCGCAAGCTCAGCTGTACACTAAAAACCGTTTGATAACTGTATCCTCATAGGGGCTCATGTTACATAACACATACTAAAGTAACTGTAAATTAACTTAATATAAAAGCCGCAAAATGATTATCTCAAGAGGAAAGACTCATAGGCAGTGATGTTCGTCACAATTTAATATCAGCCATTATGTGATCTCTCTAAACGCCCTCTTCTCAACGTACTTCAACTTTAGTCTCCTCTTGAACCTAAAAAGCAGAAGAAGGTGGAAACATATTTCAGATTAACATACATCTTATGAATCTATATCTTATTGATGGTTTATTTGTGTAAAGCATAGGCTCTTACTTGGCTCTTTCTCTGGGTTCGATGATGTTTCTCTTCTGTAGGCTCTTGAAGCGGTCCTTGAGGATACTGCCCTCTGGCTGCAAAGTCATGACATTACAAGAAGTGAGAGCAAAGTTCAGTTAAATGTGAAACTGTATAATCTCATTCTTATTCACAACAAGGCTAATCAAGGTATTATAATAAGACATAATAGAAAGATTAAAAATGTAACTGTACATTTTTCACTAGCAATTCTCAAAGTAAACAAATGATTCTGAAAGAAAAGTGGGTCATCATCCTACCAATAGGGATGAAGCAGGACAGGATAAAGCATAGAATAAATCGGTTTCTTTTTTTTAACCTTTATTATTTCAGGTAAAATGATTGAGAAGCAATTCTCCTTTACAAACATGAAATACAAACAGAATACCCAGCTTGTGCTGAAAGTAATACACAAACTGAATAAAGCTAAATTTGTTATAAACTTTGCACAAAAAGTACAGAAATTTGTGTTTGGTTGATTTTTTCCTTGTTGCAACAATGCTTCTTGTAAATAAATCTTGGCCCATTGAAAAGCCCGTTTAATATTTTACACACACACACACACACACACACACACACAAATAGACCCATGCACACATACAGCAAGCTAGATTAACATAACATGAAACCCATTGCAATGCAAGTGAACTAAAGTCAATACCTTGAGTTGTCGCAGTGATCCAGGCAGCTCGTCACTCAACTGCACCTCCAGGTCTTGAGCCTGGAACCTGGAGACAAGAAAAAACCAAAACAATTACAATGAAAATTGAAACTTTTTGCTTCAAAGAATAAAAGTCATGGTTTCACAGTTAAAGGGCAAGGAACAAATTTGGGCTCAGAGTTCCTGAACTGGTTCTTACCAACACAAAACTGTATTAGCAATCTGTAAATCACTTAGGAGGCAGTCACACTTGGCACAGTTGGAGTATATTCCAGGTACAAACAGAGGGGGTTAACGTGCTTCATGTTAACACTTCAGTATGATTGATGGCCGCAGCACGATGCCTAGACGCACTGGCACGGTGCCCAGACCCACCTCCAGAGGTTGTCTGCAATGGTTTCAGAATGATTGCATAATTCACCCAAGTGATGAAGAGGTAATGGCGAATCAATATGCGCCGCGCCAATTTGTTGCCATTCCTCATGTTATCGTTCTCCATGTCGAATATTGAAGTGCCGCTTCTCAAATGTTTTAACTGAGCGTTGATGTCAACCAACATAAATGACTATTTGCACCACCCTGGACTGGAGTGAAGGAGGCGCCTTGATTGCGTCACTTGTGCAAATGCAGTCATACGACATGGGGGCACAGTGGTGCATTTAGAACTTTGCAGGTATAACCGGGGCTGTTTGTACTAGACTTTGACACAAGGTGAGTTGAAACGGGATTTACCCCAGTCATGCCAAGTGTGAACGCTACCTTAAACTAGAGCTGGACGATATGGCCAAAACTTTTACCACAATATATTTTTTAATTTCGGCCGATGTGATATAATTCCAATATCGATATAAACCATATAAAACCCACAGGGAAAACTGCCCACAACAGATGACCATAAATATGCGGCAACATGTTTTCCCGAGCGGTCTGTGAACACACCATTGGACATGCGGTAACGCTAGCATGCGGCATCGGCGAGGAGAAGAGGAGACTGTACAGCACCTTGTGCGTTATGTCCAGCTAACCAGCCAGAGCCAACAAAATGAAAAAAAGAGGAAAAAAACAAACAAAAACAACCAAGGCTGAAGTCTAGCCTTCTACCACACTTTGAGCACAGCCGCAGCGCCATGAACGCCAGTCAGTGAAACGCTGTAATCATATACTGTAATGTACATAAAAATATCTGAAATGTGTTTAAAACTCATAACCGTTATTGAATAAAAGTATATCGCGGTATATATTGATATTGAATTAATGTCCAGCCCTGCCTTAAACAGTTTTATCATTGTTAAAGATGATGAATGACATCCGTCTGTCGTCATAAGAACTCATCGGCCTGTAAGCAGCAGTAATACAACTGTTTAATGTTGTTTTCTCCTTTGTCAAACAGCTTCATCATCCTGGCTCACTTTCATGACACAAAATTCAATATGAGCTGCTCCAAATCACTGTAGCCCATGTTACAAGCAGCAGATGCTTGTGTAAGTGCATACTTGAGTTTGCCGAGACGTCTGGGCAGAGCTTTCTGGGCCTCCTGCTTGGCTTTGCGTTTAATCTGTTTTGCCCCCGTCCTCTGTTCCTGCTGTTTGATGGAGGTTTTTATGGAGCGAAGCTGGAAGAGCTGCTGCTGCTGCACTGTCTGCTGTTTGTTGGCAAGCCGCTGTTGCTCCTACAATGGGATTAAAAAAAGGAAGAGAGATGGTGACAATACTTGTTAATTGTAATGTACATATATGGAAGGATAGATGTGAACCATCATGTTCAAGAAAGAAAATCCTGAATAATGATGAAACAGATGCCTTAAGATGTTTTGCGAAATTTAAAATCAGGAAAAGTCAAAAGAAACGGACACAAGAATGTTACTTAGTGAAAGTGAGAGAATTATGAAGGCCTATTTAAAAAAATTGAAAAAAAAATTATTTTTTTCTTTAAATTGATCCTCTGTTACAGATCGATCTTTACAAATTACTATTCAGAATTGGAAAATGGATTTTTTTTCAACACAATAAAGTCTATTTAAACAACCAATAATTCAGCAAATTTTAGAGAGATAAACAGGTTTTTAAGTGCTATGGCTGAATTAGATTGCTATGGTACAAGGTAAGATCAACAACAGTTGAAAGATCCAGGCACTTCTCAAAATATTCTCTGTCTAGAAAGTGAAAAAGAATGAAAAGCCTGAAATGAAATGAGCTCCAACATCTTCAGCTCAGTTTATAAGGTGTTCTTAGCAGTAGCGGCAGCTAAATTAAAAAGCTTGTTTTCCCAGTTCAGTCCAGACTCTGGGACAATTCATCATCCATTTGCAGAACAGCCCCATGTGCAGCTCGAACAGGCAGGGTAAGTTTGATGTGTGGATCACATCACACAGATTGGGGTTTGCAGGGGTCACGTACATTTTACTTTGTTTGACTTGCCATTTCTGTTTATTAGACTCAGGTGCTGTGAAAAACTCCACAATATTCAGCATTTTACATTGATTTCAGCTACATAGCTAATTTCTGCAAATCTTCGCACAGTCCCGATATTAATCCCATTGAGGATCTTTGGTACTCTTTCAGAAAATACTTTATCTTGCAGTTCAAGTTTTCCACCATTAATTCCAGATTGATGAAAAATGAATGAAAGTGACTACAAATGACTGTTAAGACATTGAATAAGCTTACTAAAATAACGCCACAGAGAATGTGTGTTGTAATATTCCCAAACAAAATTGGTTACATCATTCAGGGGGTACACAATCTTGGAAAAAACTATCAGTAACCATCAGGGAAAGCAATTACTATTCATCATTTAAAATTTGTTTTAAGCTACGATTAAAAGCGCACCAACAATGTACATACCACGTAAAACACAAATGGTTGTTGTTTCCAATTATGTGTAGTGTTGATCATCATCATTTATTGTCATCATTATTACATGTTTTTCTTGGAATTGTCATTCGGGCTATATAGACCTATTATTAACCTTTTTAAATTACGTAATCTTTTTTATGTAATTAGATGTTGTTGTCCATGTCTTATGTTATGCTTGTCCCCATTTCATGTTATTATATATCATGTTAATATATATTGTTATCCATGTATAATGTTATCATATGCTGTCCATATATCACATCATTGTATACTATTGTTTTTAAGGGTTATGTTCACATAAAATGATGCGCATCAAATTTCTATCTGCATGAGAAAAACTAATTAGCCTTTGGTCCATGTCCACATATGTCTTGAGTCGTCTACAGACCAGTCGGTCAGATGGTGACACAATTTATGTGGTTGTCGCCACGTGATGCTGTGAGCAGTCATTTGATTGGTCAATATTCATTGGCGGGAAGTCCCCGACTTTTCCCGGGGCTCTCGAGTTCTTCCACTCGTCAAGCATTAGTATGTACTTCTGTCGGACTCTCTTCACTTTGATGAGACACTGCTCGATGGACCCTTCGAAACCCCGCTCTGAGCTGTTTGCTGAACAGGGTGAATATGTCCCCGTTTAAGTCCCTGTTTAGTTTAAACCTAATCTGCGCGGCTCCGCCTTGTTGGTGTGCATCCACACAAGAGAACAGCATTCAAAGTGACTCGAGACCACCTTTTCGAGCAGACTAGTTGAAGAGCATCAAAATTTGTGTGCACTTACTAGTTTTTGTCCACACAAGCATTTAAAAAACGAATTAAGCAAACAATGGAAGTCGAATTAGAATCTAACGTTAACATGTGAATATGCCCAAGCCCATTTATCTGCCAAGGGGCCAGAAATGTAAATTAGCCACCTGCTATATCTTGCATATTCACGTTGGAATGTCCGGCAATGTGCCTGGTCAGTAATTAAAACTGAAATGAATCAAAACTTAAAGTTTTGCTGATATATTAATATGTGACTTTTTTGGCCGGGCAGAATAAAACACATTGATGTTGATTAATTTGTTTTTTGAGAAAATTTTAGTAAAGTTGCAAGTACCTTAATCTTCTCTGCCTTCTCTCTCTTTCTCTGTTTCTCAGTCTTTTTCTCAGTCACCGCAATGCCTGCCATAGCTGCTTCCTCATCATCAACGTTAGGGGCTTCCTCTTCATCCTTCTCTTCCTCTACCAAACCTTCTACCTGCTCACGGAGGATCGTCTCCTGAAAATGAACACAATCACACAACACAAAAATGAAAGCTGCAACATGAGTAAAATCAACAGATGATACAAGGTTGGATTCTTGATCTGCACCTCCGTAGCCGTGTCCTCCTTGTTGAAAGCCAGCCGTGTCTTTATTTTGGATTCTTGCTTCTCTCTCTTGACTTCCACCTCATGGGCCTCCTTAAGCAATGCCTAGGTTCACACAGAAATTACATGTACTTCAATTTAATTAGCTTAATTATTAGACATTGTGGCATTAACAGCAACTCTATAATAAATGCTTAGAGTCTAGTTTTACAAAGTTGACAATATCTTCTTCACATTTTAACACACTGCATAAGTAATCATGTCAGCAGGCGTAAAGGTATGGCTTACCTGATGAGATAAAAAGTCAGGATTGTAGGATCCTCCAGGAGCAATCACCTCCACAGCTGGGAGCACTGACGGCTTCTCTTTCATCGTCTCTGGACGCTGATGAAATAATGCCACATTAGTGCCACTCCAACATCCACACAAATGTCTATCATGACTAACTAAATATATAATGTGATCATCAATGGTTAGTCTCACCTTAAACACCTTCTTGCCTGTCTGTTGAAGATACCAGGGGTCAGCTGAGTCTTTGACTGCATTTAAAACAAAGAAGCTTTAGATTTCATGTTTGCAGTCTTCAGCAAAACTCCTCTCTTTCGAATCTAGATACAAATTTTATGCATCTGAGCTACATGAAAAACTTGGCTTTGATAAAAAAAAAATCTGGAGACTCCATCATTCACCACTTTAGTAAATAAAATAAATCCAGAGTTTGTTTTGTATGTCAGTTTTGGAGTCACAGTTCAGTTTCATTTCAGGGTTTCACACACAGACAAATCTGTGGCACAGCGTCACAAAAGAATCTCAGAGTTTGAGTTTACGCTCCAAGGGAATGCACATAAAATGTGTTCCTTCAGAACATTTTGAAAAATGTTGCATATTCATAATTTTCCTAAAATAAAATAAACTTCTACAAAAATTGTCACTTTTCTCTCCATTAGTCTACACAAAGCCATCTTGTTTGTGTAAATAGAGCCTGAGTCAACTGAGGCGATTTCCACCAGAGGATGAGTTTAGGTGATTCTGCTTCAATTTGTTTATCATTTGGACCAAAACAGTTCCCAACGTGAACAGCTTTGCAAACACAACCCTTTTCTATTTCGTGTAAACAAACCTAGACTCAGTTTCTTACGGCTGATGACGCAGTTACCCCAGAGCCCTTTCACAACACCAGGGGTCAGTGTACACATAAGAGCTCTATTACATGTTGTGTTTCATAAAGCAAAAAAAAACTAAAATTAATTCCAGACCAAAAAATAAATAAGCTTCAGAAATTGGGGAAGGAATACTGCAACAGAAAAAGAAAAAGCGGAGCTGGATGTGGTGTTACGTGTCCATCTTTCCAGCTACAACCATTGCAGCAGCTTCAACTGAAAAAGCCAACCAAGTACAGCCTTCACTCCGATTTATACAAGCTTGTTTTGACACCCAAACATATTATGAAATTCACTCAGTGATCTGAATATCTCCTGTTGTTGGTTTTGGGAAACTGCGGGTTATAACGAAGCCTGACAACTTAACTAATCAAGTTCAACCAACCAATCATCGGCCTGGTATGCCAGAAAACGCTGGGGTTCGGAGACTTGAGAACGGAGCCAGTGCTAGAGCCACGACTATGCAAAAGCCCAAGTGCAGACCTCCCTCTTCCTCTTTATTGCATGTAGTTTGCATCTGTGCATTCTCCATTTCCTCTTCACAGGTTTTGGTGTATATCTTGGGCCATTTACAGGCCTGGCATTAATACTAAAGCTTTTTCGCTGGAATTGTGTGGACGCACACCTTTCTGGGGAAAAAAAAAAACATCTGTACAAACAACTTTTTAAAAAACAAAAGAAAATTGTTTTGTCTCTGTGTGGAAGTGGCCTGAGTTTAAAGAGAGAAGTTGTAGGTTCTGAAAGCACAAGATGTTGATTAAAACATCCAATATGACTTACAGAAACTGCTTGGCTCACAGGCTCATTTCTGCAAACTAGAAGAAAATACTGGTTTTCCAGCAGCGTTTTTACTTGAGCTGATATTTTCAAATTTGAACCTTAAAATAAAATGTTTACATGATAAATATTGTTCCTTGTTCATCCTCAGATCACAGATGACCGTTTACACAACAGCCATCCGAGCTCCATGGTGGTCTTCACATTCCCATGAAGGAAATACTGGGAGCGCAAGGATGGGATCATCACCGGATGGACATGCAGACATAAACATAAAAAAAACCCAGTCTACTCACCCTCTTGTCCCCATATGTCATAATAGTCTCTCTTTGGGTTGTTGTTGGCCTCTGTCTCGGTCTTCTTGACCGTCCTGTCGACAGGCCGTCTGTTCAGCAGCTGTCTCTGCCTCCGTGGCACCACGCCTTTAGCTGCTAGCTGCTCGGCCTTCTGGGCAATGCGACGGAGTTTCTTGGCATTTGGTTGCTGGTAGGCCAGCACACTGGTGGAGGGAGGGCAAAACAGATGATTAGTTGACTATGTAAGGACTTGAAGATAGAGGATTTAGTTACATAAGATAGGATAGAGAGATGTCAGAGTACAAGGAATGACGAGTACATATAATGTTAACAGCTAAAGCAGGATGCGTTTCTTTTCATTTCCATAATTCCAAGGACGCTGTCCACATAATCTCCTGACCTCCTGTGTGTCATCACCACGTTTACACAAAGAAAGCACTAGGATGAGATCACCACAGGACACACAGTCCTCGAAACTTTATTAAAAAAGTGTTTTTTGAAATCATGCTTTACTTTCTTACATATACATTTTTTTATATGAATTAATAATAACTTATGAGTTAATTTAAGGACAGTTCCCCATATTGCCACTTTCGACATCCTTTGTTCACTGAACTGGCAACATCCAGAGAAGCAGAAGGACAGAATTAGGCATGGATGCAATATGTTAACACTCAACTATGAATGAACCTGATGTTTACAGCTGAGATTTGATTAGTTAGGAGATCAGACGTACAGCCAGTGACGCGATCTGATTGGTTGGCATCTACAATGCTTTAACTTTACTCAACTTTCCACCACACGCTGACATAGTAACCGATCAATTCAATCTGGCAACACACGTCAACACACCTCATTTAAAATTAACAAGAGAAAATATCAATGTCAGCCAAGTACATAAAAGATAAGGGAGAGAAAGCAATAAAAACTGACTTTGACTGAATAATGGGCACTTGTGTGTAAAATTCAGAATACGACAACCAACTCCACAAAGTACAGAGCGGGTGAAAAAATCTTACCGTATATGGTCATTCATATGATTTCTGAATAATGTGAATTCTGATATGGTTAATATTTTGGGCTATCAAATACCAAATAGCTTGGGAACGTAAACATTGTATTGTGAATAATGACTTGTACTTGACCAAGATTTTAACTGCAGCTAAGAAAGCCATGACAAGAAACAGGATCCACCATCTATAAAAGAAAGGTTAAACTTTGCTGCACAAATATACACAATGGAAAATATTACTAATGTCTTCCAAATAAAAGAATATGTTTTAGTTGACAAGTGAAAAAAGTAGACAGTCCATGAATGCCAAAGAAATGGTTTGAACAAATACGTTTGAATGGACTATACAGTATATACTGGACAGTCACAACCAGAAGTCCCCTGTTTTTGTTTATTTAATGGCTGAAATCTGTACATATGAATCCTGCCTCAGAAAGATAACATGAAAACCTGCCAGTGCCACTTAAAGAATTCTGACTAGAAGTCTATTAGGGTGGTTGAATTAGATGTGCCCTGCCACTGCAACAAAAAAAGCCAGTCTACTGGCAGATTGGGAACAGCTTCAACTATAAGAGGATGTTCACATAGCTGAAAGATATGAACCTGCTTACGATATGATCTCCATTCTAGGGCTGCAACAACGAATCGATAAAATTCGATGATTAAATTTGTTGGCAACTAATTTCGTCATTGATTCGTTGTTTCGCACGATTACGACATCATATGTGGTTCCCAATTGCGCAACTTTATTTAACTGTCAATGCGAACAACTTGTCTACGGCGGAGCAGAGCAGAACGGGAGAGAAAGACAGTGTTTTAATGAGGAATAACACACTTTGAACATGGCAGAAGCAGTTAGACCTACGAAAATAAGAATTTCAAAAGTTTGGGAGCACTTTACAATACATAAACGAGGAAGGGGAGAGATCAGTGTCCGGGTAAGTTGCGGAAAACTGTTAGTTTTCAAGTGAGGAATCATAACATCTCTGCAAGAGAAGTCCGTGAGAGTTTGGTTTATTTCTACCCACCATCCAGCTCGTCATGAGAAACGAACAGTGAGCGACAGAGCAGATGTTGCTGCTGTTATTTCAGCAGTTGCACCTGCAAGCTAAGCTATGATTAGCCCGTTGTCATGTATTTGGT
>JAPMNP010678667.1:8095-18213 GCA_029874935.1 Atherina boyeri | reverse complement strand
CACACACACACACACACACACACACACACACACGTAAACATGCACACAGTTTGATAGTGAGTCTCATGGGAGGAGGATGGGTGGAGGCTGAAGCCTCTGGAGTGCCATCAATCACTCCACTGTCAAAGAATGAGGGTGAGGCAGAAAGGGAGGGTATTAGGGGTTACTAAGAGAGAGAAAAAGAGGATGAGGAGAACAGCAAAGAAAAAGGGGAAGAGAATGAAGGAGATGTAAAGGTGACAGGAATAAAGGTGAGCGATAGAAATAGAAGAATAAAAAGATTGGAGGAATGACGCTAGCTGGGGTAGAGCAAGGTGGGAGGAGACTGTGTGTATAATGGGTCATTGCAGGGGCAATTCTGAGGTCTCCAAACCAGTTCAGCATCCCTCTATGGCTCGGCCCTCCTATATCTAGTGCAGCCTTAGGCCTACAGCACACTCTGGCTCTAATTCATATAATCCATCATATTCCTCTTCTTATGGATGGGGACAGAGCATGGCTCGGTGATGGACCCACCAAGTTCTATACACAGTCAAACGCCAAGACTCCATTATACAAGGTGGGAGATTTAAAATCCAGTCTCGTGTATAGGTGTGTTTATGTGTGTGTGCGTTGAGGTGCGGCCCCATGAGGAGTTGCAGGATTATAAACAGTAGGTCTAGCAGTGTGGGGACTTGCAGGGGTTGAGGTTTTGTATGAGAAGCAGCAGGGGCTAAAACACACTCACACTGTTGGCTACCTTGGGACCAGCGCCATCTCAGCCGCCTACACCTTCACAACACCTATTCCTCTCCTGTCCTAATACCTCTCAATTGCTACTTTTCCTCTGGCCCCTCTGTCCCCCCATCCTTCTTTCACACCGTTACCCTCTTCTCTATGTCATCTCGCCAGCCCATAGGGAGCCAGGTTTGTCTAGACAGACACCGTTCTCTCCCACGGCGCTACCAAGGTTGAGGCTCAAATCTTTATCTCCGCTCCTCTAACCCCGTCTTCATCTTCCTCTTCCTTTCGCACAGGAGAGGAGAGTTTGCAGTGAGGGACTGGCAGCCTTCATCACTGGCACACGGAGCACCAAGGCCACTTTACATTGTTCTCTTAGAAAATCTGGCTCTTATTAAGGATCGTTCACTTTCTTTTTTATCGAAATACATACAGATGGAAGTACTTCATCTTCTGGGTTTTTTTTTTTTTGCCCTGTATCACCCCGCCCCACTCTTCACCTCTTTTGCTTTTTTCCTTCAAACCTCTTTTGGCGACCTTCCGCCTTTACCTTTCGCCAACTCAAACTTTCTACTCTCCTCTTCTGTCTCTCTTTTTCTCTCAGACCTGCTGGTCAGCAGTAGCTGTGACATCACTGGCCACTGTTCTCTGCTCGGATTGGACACTCGGCCACGTTGCCAGGCAACAGCAGTGAAAGGTCTCAGTGTGAGCGTGTGTGCGGCGTGCGTGCTTATGTGTGTGTTTATGTCTGTTTGCAGCGACGTGAGTGAAAGGTGTGTGAGCGATTTTCCTCGCCTTGCCCTTTATCTGTGCATGAAGAATGATCAGAACAGATCTACCTCTATGCTTTATCTCAGATCAAAGCATGTAGATGATTGGGCTGCCTCGCTGCTCTCCACCACAGAAGCAGAGGGATGTGTGTGCGTTAATGAAAAAGAAAGATGGTACAAGTGCGCGCGTGTCAGTGTCTGCTCTTGCGTCCAAATAAATAAATGCGAATGTTCGTGTTGAAAACGAGTATGTGTGTGTATGTTATGTGTGTGTGTGTGTGTGTGTAAGCCCCCGGGAGCGGGTGGTTATTGTATCTGACACAGCGGCTCTTTCTCGCGCCTCATATTTCTGGGCCGATCGATTCCTCTGACTCCCGACAAGACAATAATCGCACCTCCCTCTCTCACTCCATCACTACCATTATTACTGACCTCCCCAGGGAATGAAAAGGGTGGAGGGAGGGAGAGAGGGATGAGGAAGGAAGGAAGGAAGGATGGAGCGAGGGAGATTGAGGAGTGATGGGGGACACGGAGTTGACAAAATGAGCCTATGATGATGAAAAAGCAAAACGGGACAACGATGACAATGAGACAGGAAGAGCTGGCCTGGAAAGGGGACGGCAGCCAGGGTAGAGAGGAAAAGAGATGGATCGAGAGGGAGGAAGTTGAGATTAGGTGATGGAGGGATGGGCTCTGAAGGAAAAAATTACAAGTGGAAAGAAAGGGATGTGAGGCATTAGAGTCCAAGAAAAAATTAGGGAGAGTAAAAGCATTACAGGAAGAGAAAGGAAGAAGTCAAGCGTACGAGTAAAGAAAAAGAACAGCGCAAAAAGACAAGGGGACAAAGTGAAAGAGTGTAGAGAGACATGGAGGGACAATAACAGAGAGAATTAAGGGAAGAGAGATGACGGATTCACACTATCTTTTTCTAATAAAGAAAAGAATAAGCAACGGGGACTGAAAGAGGAAGACAGACGGGGAGGCTTGTGTGTTGGGGGGGTTAGATTGAGGTGAAAGAGAGATAGACAGAGAAATATACAGGAACACACTCAAGTTCACACACAAAAACAGAAATGTACACACACACATAGAGCAATGGCTGTTATGCTGTGGAGGTCAGCGCTCAGAAATATTATTAAATTGACAAGAGCACAATAGTTGATTGGCAGGCTGACTCCTGCACTGCTATTCAGTGGTGAAGAATAGAGACATGGGTGCACACGTACACACTGATGCATGCACATCTGCAGTTTCACAGAAGAATCAACACGGAATGTAGAAAAGCACTCACACACACACTGACACTGTCTTTTGTCTATGCTGTGTGTGCACGTCACTGCTGTCTCACTGCTTTGAATCCAGATTACAATTACAGTGATTGTCTCTCAATTCAAGGGATTGCTGTTTGACCCCCTCACCTTTCTGTGCCTCTTCTCTTCCTCACCCATCTCCACACATTTAGCCTCTTCCTCTATCTCCCCCCTCCTCCTCATCAATATCTCTCCGCCTTCTCTCTACCTGTATCGCTACATCCATCTTTTTTTATTCCTCCAAAAGCCTCCCCTCTCTCTCTCTTTACTCACACACTCATGCACTTTATCCCCTCTTACAACTATCTTCCTTTCTGTTTTGCATCCATCCCGCTCCCTTTGCTGTCTCTCCTTCATCTTATATCACCGTTTCTGCCATATCTCCAGTAGTTTGGGAAACAGGGAATCTATTGTATGCTTAATTCATGTTGTATTTATTATGGAGAAACAGCTGTTCAGAGATACAGGCAGGAGGATGTATTGTGCAAAGAGAGGAAAGAGTGGTAGATAAAAGAATAAGGAGCTAAGGAAGGGGGTGATATAGGTGGTGGTGATGGTGTGTTAGGGAGGTGGTGGTGAAGCAAACGAGGGGAGGGGGGGGCAAGGAAATTGGTCTGGCTAGCGGAACAGCTTTTCACCTCTCTCTCTCTCCCTCTCTTTTTCTCTCCCTCCCTCTCCTTCTCTCTTCCTCCCTCTATTCTGCTTTGTATTCTGCAGAGATGACAGGGGGAAAGCTTTATTGCTCCGAGTTTGTATCGATCGGGGCCCCTGTGAGGGGGGAGGCTGGGGGACGCGCTGAGCAGGCCCTTTCTCAATGACCGCAGCTCCAACATCCCCCCTCCCTCCCCCTTCCCTCCACCGACTCAGTCCTCTTCCTCCCCTCCTCTTGCTCGCTAGATCGCTCTGAAATTCAAATTCAAAGCTCTTAGTCTCAAAGGTTAGGAGAGGGAGAGCCCGAGAAAGCAGGAGAGAAAGAAAAGCAGAGAGATTGAATGAAAATGAAACAGAGGCGTCTGGCTTCTCCCCCTGACTGAGACCTTGAATGGAGCTGGGATCTGATAAGCAAAGTCCACAAATACAAACAAGGGGAGAAATACAGAAATAAAGGAGCACAGAAAATAGCCAAGAGGAATAAATCAGGCTCTGTCGTCTTTTTTTCTCCTCCTCATCATTCCATCTTTTCCCTCTCACTAACTGNCCCCCTCCCTCCCCCATTCTGTCCTCCTCCCTACTGTATTTCCATTCTTTTCTGAGGTGAGAATGATTTTGTTGACAGGTGAAGAATGAACTCGGCTCAAGCATGCATAAACCTCCCTGCTTCTGTCCTCGTTAGAGGGACAGCAGGAGAGATAGTGTCCACTGAGAGGCTGGGGGGAAAAAAAACATGGATCATGCTCCATTCGCTATTTAACTATTTCTGTGAGTGTAAACCAAGGAAAAAAAGAAAAAAAAACTGCATGTCACACAGACTTTGAAAACACAAATCTCAACAAACAAGACAAAAACCGGAGAGCTCAAATAACAAATCCCAACACTCCAGGACTCCTCTTTCACCTCATCTGTTTGACAAGCATTGAATAAAAAGAGGGCAAGACCCAAAATCAAAGCCGAGGCCAACTGACCAAACACTTGACTCACACATGGGAGTGTCAGCGTGCGTGTGTGTACTCACACACAGCCTATTTATCCGTTAATGGCATGCAGAGTGCTGCAGCGAGGCTGGGGATAGGAACAGATTGTCCAACAGGGGGTTACCGGGTTCAAGTCCATGACCAGAGGGCTAGAGGGAGGTTAGGGGTTGTAGGTTCAACTCCCAGGGGGCAAGGAAGATCCCCGCTGTCTCCCGTCCAACCCCCCTCCAGCCTCCTCAAGGACAATATCACTCCCCTGCCTCACTTCCCTCCGCCCAGCTTTTCTCCTCTCCATCCCACAGCTATCTCATAAGCGCTACTTAGTCTGATCACACACATGTAATCTTTAGCCTGGCCCACAGACGCTCTCTGTTTGCCCCAGATGTACGCATGCATGCACATGTGCTGACCTGGTCTTAAACAAACCCACGCATTCGTATTTAATCATACAGACCAGTCACCCGTGCACAAACACATTAATAAAAACTCCAACACACTCCTCCAATTCAAATACAAATGATTTGCCCTCGCTGTCATCTGTTTTCCCATAATACAGCAGATCATTTTACTTTCAGCCCACAACGTGACTGAAACTGTTTCTACCTTTTCTAACTCCATCTCACTTACTCCGCTTGTGGAAAAGACCAAACAGAAATATGGCATGGCCCCAGTTATCAGTTGCAGCAGATGTGAGTGGATATGACATATTCGTGTAAACATTGGATACATATACTATAAATATATATTGTCATTGATATTGCCTGTGTGGTTTAGTGCAGCGCCAGATTGAGTTCAGTGATAGAGTTTACATCAGAGACTTGGGCTGGATACTACACTTTTGATTTGTAGAAAGACAGACACACATGTGTGCAACTTTACACACATACTCACACAAACACACAGTACAATAACCAGCAGGCCTATAACCTGCCTTGTTGGCTGGATGGGTGAATGCATTATTAAACACACAGGATTTCATATGTAGAGACAGAATATGAATGCTGCACTGCTGTAGATATTCACCTGCTCACTCCAGTCTTCACTATTTTTATATCTTTGTTGAAATTCTTTTACTTATTGTGTTCACTTGATAAATATTAAGTGTACCAAATGAAAGTGAATTGTATTCACTTACAAGTGCAATTTTTTTCTTCATGTTTGAATGCTAATTCTGCTGTTATTATTGATTTTACGTTTCTCCAGGTTATTCCTCTGCTCTTGTTTTTTCTCACTTATTTAGTAAGGGGACTCATGTTAAAGGATGATTCACAGATGATAAAACTTTTATATAAATGTGTGATTTCAATTATATAAACATAGCTGAATTTATTTGGGATTCTTTGCTAATATCTGATTTTTTTGTGGAGTAATTCAAATAGAAATCACAGATCAGCCAGATTAACCATGACTATGACAGGTGACATACTCGACTGAAAGACCTGAGGTTCTTGGCATTCACATGGACGTTTCTTTGACATATACCACCCACATAAACATAGCTGCAGACGAAGCATAGCCTTCTCTAAGTGGCAATGGTATTACTCCTAAAAAGATGTGCCCTCTCTCAGCAGGTCAACACAGCTAAAACTGCTTGAGATTGGCTCAATAGAAAGCTCAAGGTGCTGACTTGGTCTGAAGGCTGCTCACATCTCAATCAGAAAGAGCATTTGCAACAATAATGATCCATATATTTTATACAACTTTAAATTCTTCTTGGGGTGGCGTCTCCATCAGCATCAGATAAAGTTATAACGGAAAAACAGCAGATCGTCTGGTAGAATACGGCTGGAAAATGAGACAAATGAGAAATTTGAGTGATCAGATTTTGACTGTGGTGGGCCGCAGGGCATACAGTGAATGTATAACATCATCAGAGCAGATAAAAACCACACTATCCCACCGATTAACCACAGGGCCCACACACGTGGAGCGGTTGAAGGGCAACTAAACCACAACACGAGTGCTGTGTGTGTTTACATCTGCAGGGTGGGCAGGCCGGGCCCCGACTCTCACGGTAATCGATGAACGAGGGAGGAAAGGGAGGCAGCGGGCGAGGTAGGGATGTGTGTGGGGGAGGGCAAGTGGGAGAAAATCGGTAAAGAAAGCAGGTTATCTCCCGTCATTAGGGGNGAGGGAAGACTGGGGTTCATTGATAAAAAGGGAGAGAGGGGAGAAGGGGAGACTATGTTTGGCATCGAGAGAGAGCAGACAATTATCTGTATTGATTAGAGCGGCCCAGTACTGTGAAGACTGAGAAAACTATGACTGGATCAATAGAGAGGGAGAGACAGAGAGGGAGGGAGTTAGAGGATAGACAGACCAGCAGAGAGAAACAAACGACAGAGATAAAAGATACATATAATGACAAACATAAAGAGTTGGAAACATCGTTTATGGTGCAAAACGAAGGCAAAGACCTAAGGTGGCATAAACATTAGGAGGGGAGTCAGGACGAGTCAATGAAAGCACAAGGAGATACATTACATTGTTGATGTCATTACTCTTTATCATTGATTTGTCAGCACAACCACAGAGTTCATTCAACAAGCCATCCACTGCCCTCCTATCATCATAACACAGCCTAACAAAGCGAGGTGGGGAGAGAGGCTTAAAAATGATACACGCTGAGTAACCACAACCTAGCCAATGAGGACACAGAAGAATTTCACTCAATCTGATTGTCACTTCTGTCATGTGGAAGACAAATAACTCATTGGAAGGAAATGAGGAAAGGAAAAAAAACATGCTCAAACCCCACTCATACTAGCGCAAGTTGCTTGTAAAAACTTTTTTAGGCTTCCAGCGCGTGTGTGTTGCAGCAAAAGAAGGCTGACTCCCTGCTGTCCCCATGCACACACAAAAGAATATATTCTTTTTTGAATATTTTCATTTTAAGAAAAACATTTTTTTTGTATTAATACTAGTATAGTCATAAAAAATGTTATGTTTACTGATCAGATATGTAGAACGGATAGGGGATTTTATGGTGCCATGAGAGTTGACGCCTGTTGTAGCAGCTCTGATAACATTGTGTCTTTCTTTATCAATTTTCTTTTTTTTTTAAAGAAAACACTTATTTTACAAATATTATGCTATGCTGGTCTTGATATTTTCATTTTTAATTAATTCTATCTGATAATTCTGGCAAATTAAACATCTATCATGAGCTATCCTGACAATACAAAAGTTGTTTACATGTGGGAGCAGCTGATTGAGCTTTCCATAGCCCATGGAATACCTGGCATAAGACCCCCATTTTTTAGAATGGTGAGAGTAAAGGAGGTGGGATCCTAGTGTTTGTTCACAAAATATGTTGTAATCCTGGACATGTTTTGAGGGATCTTTCCTGAACCCTGGATATGGAACTTTTAGCTGTTGGCTTTACTCCATACTGTCTACCTGTGTTGCTGCTGATGCTGCATGTGATGTCATCATCCCAGCTGTGGGCAAGCTATAAACACAACACCTCAATACATTCATATAGCCCTTTTCCAGTAATACCTGCTTGACTTGACTTGTTTTTTAGGATTTAGCACCTGATACTGGGTACTTTTTTAGCACCTACTCGATGGAGATCCAAGAGAGCTGAGTCAAGCCCCAAATGTGACATCGACAGTGATGTGACACTACTGATTTGCCAGAGGGCCGTTAATGGATGAGTCATGACAGCGAATCCTTCACAAGAGCACCGCTACAGTCTCCTGCACTTTTACAGTGTTTCATCTCCCCGACCACGGCCTTCCCTTGTTCTCTTCTTCAACCTTGAGTCTGACAAAAAGCCATATACCAAGTAGCAGGTATACCATTGCTCGGATGTCCTCCATTGTTGTTATAACATCACAGGACTTTTGGAATGACTGTAATGGGAAATAACCAACCATACGGAGCCAAGTCGAGATGACTAGAGCCAAATAGGTATTGGTTGAAAGGAGGCCATTGTGATTTGGAGATTTCAACCGCATCTTCATTTCTGCTACATGTTCAGCTTTTTCACAGTGTGTAAACCTATTTCAAACAGTTTCTTTATTCATTTTAGGGATGCATAGAAATATCAGCTGCTATTCAGCTTGATAACTGCATTAGGCCTCTCAGTACAAAGGAATAACCAATGGCAGTGGCAAATAGTTATCTGGTGTGTCCTGGTTGTGTTGCACCAACACTCCTGAAACTGACAACATATATTTTGGATACATCAGTATGAAGGGCATAACATGGTTTAAAACATTCTTTTTTACTGTGTGATTAATTTCCTTTTGGCATTTAAGGCACACACAATTGGTATCACCAATCAGCTTAAGTTTTATCTTAGATATAGTACGTATTTTTAAAATCAAGTTATAACCTATAGTGTCTGAAGACAACTAAAGTAAATCTAAAAAAATCTTTTGAGGAATAAAGTGAGGAGATGAAGAATTTGGAAAAAGAGGGGCAGCGTTTTTCCAATGGAAGGGGAGCACTGAAAAATGTCAGAAGGGAGGTCAGTGCTCAGGTAGGGGGGCTTTCTGTGGGGCCTCTTTTTGTCCTAGACAAAAACCAAAATGGTGGTGTAGAGGTGGAACAAAAGGCACACAAGGCGAAACAGGAGAGTGACAACCTGTGCTGAGTAAAAACATCCTGCTGGCACACATACTTGCACACGTACACACACACACACACACACACACACATACATACAGGCTGTCCAAAGTGCCTTCACTTTCCCAAAATGTACTCATTGCAATGGTCTATCTGCTTCTTGTAAAAGCAGCTCTAAAAGTACACAACACGCAAACACACAGACATGCACACGCATTAATCCCTAATCAGACCCTATCAAGTGTGTGCTACCCACTTGCTACACTTCCAGTTGAAGCTTGCATTTCTTGGAATCCTTGGCCCCATTGCCCAGGCAACCCAGACCCACAGCAAACACACATACACCCACACAATACACACACAGGGGACCACATCTGTCATTTCTTAGTTTATTGAACATTACAAGATGATAGAATTCAGCCTCCTACTCTCTTGATATTTTTTGACACCAAAGAGCAACGTATTGTCAGAAAAGGTTTATACAAACGCAAATAAATAGATGAAAAAACATAAACTCTGATTGAGGGAGCCGGGCTGGATATTGAGGAAACCTTTGGTAAGGGCAGAAAATGTCAGGTTAGACAAATGACCTTTTAAACATGGAGCAGATGTAGAGAGTCATGCACACTATGGACAGAGGGCACCTCAACTGTCTGTCTCTTAACAGCTAGTGAAAAGATAAGTGTCGCTGTTCCATAAAACACTCACAACTTTAAATCAAAATCTGGAGCAAAACAATTGATTCCTATATCAAAAGTGGGTTTTAAAGCTGTTGGAAAAAGGAACACAAAGAGCCTTAGAGCTCATGTATGATGCGATGAGGCTGCGGGAAAAAAAGACCTGAGAAGAAAAAAAGACTATCTGTGGAAAAAGGAGAAAAAATAAAGAAATAAGTGACAATGATAGAGAGGAAGGGAGAGCAGACCATGAATTACAGGTGTAGAGTTATGCATGCATGACATCACTGGACCCCTCCTCCAGCCCTTGGGAATGGGCACCTTGGAAACGGTCGCTAAGGGAACAGAATACTGAGGGGAGGAGTGGGGGGACATATAGTTGAAAAAAATTCAAAAGATATAAGATAGACAGCTTATGAAACACTAAATTGATAC
>JAPMNP010678570.1:0-10070 GCA_029874935.1 Atherina boyeri | reverse complement strand
ATCGTTCTTTTTCATCATAAACACTCTGAAAATAGGGCTTTAAGTGTAAAATACCGAACTTGTCCTTTAAGTGATGATTTTGAATGTTTTAAGTTTACATAAAATATAAATTATATTTGCAGTTGCCTAAAATTATCTCGATGTTATCTTATAAACATTGATATTACACAACTTATAATGAGGGAAAAATTCACTCAACATGTTCAATATTCTCCGACTCATAAAATGTGGGAAACACCGTTGGATCACGTTATGGAACATCACGTATGGTTATCCTCCCCGCCCCCTCGAGCGCCCCAGCCAACCAAGGGGAGGCAGTATATAGCCCAGGACCAGTGCATGTTTTTATGGGAGTAGCTCACATTAGCTACCCAAGGGAACACGGGGAGTCCCCCTGCAGGAATCGAACCCGGGACCTCCGGCTATACGATACGATGAAAAAAAACCTGATGTGGTGGTGGTTTGAAGCGGGGGAATAAAAGCAAGTACTGCAAACAAATAAAAACAAATTAAACTTATGACGTCAGGACGTTGATAACGTCATGACGCTTCTGTGTGATTCCTTAAACTTTTTGAGCGCTATAAAATATTGAGTCTTATTCAGTTAAAATGGCATAAATCTTAACAGAGTTCAACATTTTATAGTTTAGTCAACTATTTAACGAAATTTGAGTGGTACAACCTTATTAGTTATGAGCTAGTACAACTGTTGGGAATTACAGTGCACGTTGCGAGGAGCCAGATGAGGTGGCTCAGGCATCTGGTCAGGGTGCCTCCCGGATGCCTCCTTGTAATGGTTTTCCAGGCACGTCCCACTGGAAGGAGACCCCAGGGACGGACCAGGACACGCTAGAGAAACTTTGTCTCTCGGCTGGCCTGGGAACGCCTCCGGATCCCCCCGGACGTGCTAGCAGATGTGGCCGGAGACTGGGAAGTTTGGGTTTCCTTGCTTAGGCAGCTGCACCCACGACCCGATCCCATATAAGCGGCAAGAAAATGGATGGATGGATGGTTAGGTTGTAATTCCTATAAAGCTTTGATGGGCGGAAAACAGCAGCCTATAGCTATGTTGGACAGGTCGCCAGTCTGTCGCAGATTGTCTAAATAATTTGACCTTATTTGTATCATTTCATTATGTTTTAAGTGATGTTAAAAGTGATAATACACTGTTTTTACACAGCAGATTCACAAAAAAACCAAAGAAAAGTGTAATAAGCCCTTTATCATTTGTGTAAGATTTCTATATTAACTGATATCTTATGTTAACCTTTTCCATTGACAAAACATTTCAGCTCAAAGTCCACTTAAACACTTTTTATTTTGCTTTCTATCAGACTGCATAATCCTGATTGAAAAGTCTAAAAAATTAAACAAACACTGCACCTCATTGTTGTAGATATTCTGAAGCATACAGTATTATCATTCAGCTTTCAAACTTTTTAATTATTCCTCACTCAGTCACAACATTAAACCCAAACAATACAGATTAGGGAAGAAGAATTGAGGCTTCCCTGTGAAATAAAACCTTTATTAGACCCTCATCCTTTCAGCTGCTAATTGAACAATGGGAATGATGTGTTGTTGGTGCACTCAGTATGATCACTGAATGAAGAAGCAATTCATCATACACAACAAACTAATTAACACACAATCAGTCTGATGTATCTAAACTCAGAGGGTCTGCAGGCTACGTATTTGCTCACCAAACTAATCTCCCAGAAATATGTAAAATAAGCACGATATTTTTGACGAGCAAGTACGTGGCGCTAGCAAGTGATCTGTGGAAATGATGTGCCAGCATCCCAGAAATAAAAGCAATGGAAAGTCAATTAGGAGATTTGTTATGGTGGACAAACAACTTCACTTGTCATGCAGGACACACGTTCCCCAGCTCAACTGTGGAGGAATAAAGACCCCCCCCCAAAAAAACCCAGGAAAGGATAAACGAATAAAATCAAAGATTCTCACTTTGAGATTGAGATCCAGGTCAATTTGATTTCCAACCCTAGCAAGGTGTGACAGAGTTCTTGTGTGTTGACATGTCACCATGAAACTGATAAAATGACATCCATTGAACAAAAGATGGATTTTTCTTTTACCTAAGCCCAACCAAGTAATAAAAAGGGAGCCAGGCCAGAATGGGAATTGTTAAGTTTTATTACTGTCTTATTTCTTAAATGCTGTTTGTTTTTCCTCTGTACTCATATGTAATTGCTTTTATTCTTTGCTTTTTTCCACTATTCTATAGCACTTTGTGGATTTTGACCTGTGAAATGGGCTATATAAATATACTTTACTTACTTACAATGTTCTTTGTTTGACTAACTGTTGTGGACCAAAATGAACCTGGATGTTCAACTCAACAGGGAAGTAGACTGGACAGACAGCACTGATGCCATGGACAGGAAGGGCCAGAGTGGCTTCCACCTGTTGAGGAGACTGAATACTTTGGAGTGCGTGGAGCTCAACTTTTTTATGACACTGTAGTGGCCTCTGCAGTTGTTTATGCCACCGTTTGCTGCGGAAGCAGCACGGACAGAGACAGGAAGAGACTTAAACTGGTTAAGAGAGCCGGATCTATCCATGGCTGCTCCCTGGACTCCATCAAGGAGGTGTAAGATAGAAGAATGTTGGTCAAGCTAACATTCATCACGGAAAACTTCACCACCCGATGCACCCTGCTCTTGTGGCTTTAAACAGCTCCTTCAGCGCAACACTGTGACACCCTCAGGAAGGAGTGGTAGCGTAGGTCGGTCCTGTTCTCAGCCATCAGACTACAGCAGCTTTATATAACATCCACATGTACGATCTGTTACTGCCAACCATCATTTCTCACTATATATATATCAATGTGCAATACTTGTAAATAGAAATGTTGTTAACTTTGTTGTAAACTATGGAAATATTCATTGTTATTGTGCATGTCTTTCTGCAGCTGCAGCTTGTACATTTCCTCATTGCGTGATCAAGTCTTATGAGGCAGAGCCCAAAAAAGAAAGAAGAAAGAAAGAAAGATCAAAGAAGTCAACACTGGACACGCTTACTAATTACCATTGATTTGAGTCAGGTGTGTTTCAGCTGGGGAATTTCTAAAACCTGCAGGACACCGGCCCTCGAGGACTGAGGATTCCTGACATAGAAGAACCTTCCAGAGGAGATGGCAGCGGTGGTGCAGAGTGGCAAGATGACAGGTGAGTGACTAAAAGATTATTTCCCCAGATGTGTGACATCAAATGAGGCTGCTTGAATCCAAAACAAGAGTTTTTATCGGAGAACTTGTTGTCTTGCCTAATTTTTCATCTACCCTTGGCAAAGGGCTGTAATCTACTCAGAAAAAAACTTGATTATTGAAAGTTTCCATTCATCTTTGTCTAGCAGTTAATGGTCTTGTCATCTCTGCTTTGGTACTTGGTGCTGCTGAAAAATAAAAACAGGGTGGGGATTTGTTTCCTGCCTTTTAGTTGCACTTGCATCTTCGTGCTGACATTTTAAAGAAGCCGCTTTATAGAGGAGAAGCTCTTTACTTACTTTTAGACTGTTGCAACTTTTCCTCTTACACTTGATCTCAAAGCATGTAAGATCATCTGAATATATTCGACTCCATTTCATGACACTAATGAGAATGATATTAGCTGAGTGAACTAAGTATACAGATAAATTTGGACAAAAGCTGGAGCGTGGCGTCATGCGAAACAGATTACTGAAGTCGGCAGGCATCAGCTAATTAGTTGGTTTCATTCAAGCTTTACAATCACTTCCCAGCTGGAGCTTCCACCTAACTGATAACATGCATTCATAATCATGCAGATGCACAGCATGACAGTTTATGAATGTCTCATTAATACACTGTTTGCTACTGTATGACACCACTTCAACCATATACTGTATGTGGTGTTTCTCATTTGATTTTTGTTCATGTGTGTTTAAGAGTCGACTGATTATGGCAGTGTTAATTCTGTGATAATTCTCTGAAAGGGGTGATATTCCCCCCCCCCGTAAATCTGAGCTACCTGCTATAAATATTCATCAGCTGTTTTAAATGCATATTTCCAAGACAACCAAGTTTTTACTTGTGTGGAGTTTGCTCTGTGAACTTTTTCGGTTTTTCCAAGGTCAAGAGAGAGCTTTCATACTTTACAAATGCTAGGTGCAGCTTTCGTTTAAATACCGGTTATGCCGATGGGAGAAAAATAAAGCTACTGCACGAGTTACATCTTAAAGATGATCATATCAGAGAACGATAATGTTTTAGATGATTTATACCAAGCTGCTTCAAAATGATGGAAAGGATTGATAGATTGCATAAGTTTATTTAAACATAAAGGCAAACAATGTAAAAGAAAAAGGAAATGAAACCAAATAGAAATCAACAGAATGAAATATGCCTGTTCAAAAGGAGTGGGAGGAAGCATAAGCTTATCTGGTCCCACCCTTGTAAATTACAACAATTTTTATAGTCATTAGGCTAAACAATAGTTACATTCATTATTAATAATAATCACACAGCATAACATCATCTTATAATGAAATAGTAATAATAAAAACAACAACAACAGGGATAATAATAATGCCCAGCACATGTTTCAATATCTCCTTAAAGAATACATGTTTGTAATAAATCTATATAGTAATTATTCATAAACAATAACAACATAGTAATATTATATGTACAGTAATCATATAACATATAAGCTTACAACACTTAAATACAATATTAATGCAGTAATAAATAGATTAAAAAAAAGAAAATAGTATGCAGTCTATATAATACCACTAGTATTTTCATCCTAAAAACACATGATGCTATAATAATAGAGCTGTATACAACAATATTCAGCGTATATGTCAGTATATGTTGGGAGTTGCCATCATCACCTTGTGATGATTAGTACTCCTCCCTTTATTTGTATTGTTTGAGTACCATCTTTGATTTATTTAGCTTGATTTGAATATGTGGATATTTGGACATTGCCTGGGTTTCTCCTCCAGCCCGTTCCAGTTTTACCCCACAAATAGACACAAAAGATTTTTCAAATGGTTCTCACCAAATGCATTTTAAATGTTTTATTCCTTTATAAATTACACCCACCGTCTCTCTGGCTGAAATGGGTTTTTACGTTTTAAATTCTTGTTTACTTTAAACATCATCTCTGCTGTGTGATAATTTGTATTTATTTGCTTTTTCCGATTCTTTGAAATGTATTCCTCCCTGCAAGCAGGAGAACAGTTAAATTGGAAAATCAATTTCCCGATCCCCCCCCCCACCAAACGCTCTTCAGTCTGAGCTCATCATGAGGTTGGTCTTTACATCACTGAAAGCACTTGGTGAGGAGTGTTTATCTGGACCTTTACAGGGGCTAAGCACATGTTGATTACATAAATGTGCTACACCCAAGCAAACCGCAGACATGATGCTTTGTCATCCTCTGTGATTGAAGATAAATTGTGTTTCAGATTAGACCAGGAAGACAGGGAGAACTCCTCCAGCTGCAGGAAAGGAGATTAAAATAAAAAGTCTTATACAACCTTCTTGAATTAATCCAGGTAGCCGCTCAGAAAATCCACATGAAGACCAAAACAAATGGCTCTGTTACAGCATGCCTGACACCTGTCAGGTTAAGGTGATATTTTTCAGCACCCTAATGGCAGTCTCATAGACAGGTGTGAATATTGTGGGTACATTGTGCCCTACAAACAACAAGCTTCGACTAATAAGTGGAAACAGTATCCTTACCATATAACCCAGTTTGCTATGGTCTCCTCGTCGTCCCTCCTGACACTTTGTAAGATGGCATACTCAGGGGAGGGTACTGTCACCTTGGATTAAAGCAGTTTTTGAAAAGAGCCTCACTGCATGTCACTGAGTCTAAAGAAAGCTGTGCATAAAGCATTTTGTGTGCTCAATGCCTCGGTGGTATGGATGTTAGCAGCCATGGCGTGTGACTGTCACATCTGATAATTTAATGTGTAAAATATTCATCTGGATCAAAATGAACAGGGACAAGAGGACCGAGGGGAGGTGGTCGTCACTGTTTCAAAGCCCGAACTAGGTCAGCACCATTACACTCGGTACTGGTTCATCTGATCGTTAATGATCAGAGAATAAGGTGGAGCGTTAGAACATCTGTTTTTTGTCAAACAATCTAAAACAAATGTATAAAAGATTAAAAACTAAAAATGAAGCATGTCTGAAATCGGTTATATTTGAGTAACGGGGACCAGAGGATTTGTGGCATTTATTTGAGATAAATAACTTAAAGGTGGTAAAGAGGATTTTCCAGGTCTGCGACGGTTAGAATCATTTTAAAATGATACATGCACATGAGACCGCCTCCTCCCCTGCCTATTCTCCAATGAAGAGACTTCCCCTATTACACAAAAATTAGAGAGGTTGATTGATGTACCAACGACCAATATGTAACGATATGCAGTAGCTTTCTATTGGCTATTGGTTTTTGGGCCCCACTACGTCCAAACTCATTATTTCTTTTAACTTTTTTTTTTTCATAAGTACGGGGCTGCTACATATCTCTCCAGTAGGTTTTAGCAAAGATTTCAATTTTGTCAAAAATAAAAAATCCTCTGTACCACCTTTAAGTAAAGGAATGTGACAATAAGAACAAGCCAAACAACTAGAGGTGAGTTTCTCTCGAAGAATAAACCATTTGTAGGATTTACAGAGCCTTAAAGAGCTTAAAGTGCCAAGGCTTTATATCATACTGGATTAATATAGATGTATGTAGCATGAAAAGGATTGAGGTGACAAATCTGCAAAGAACAATCTCAATGTTTTTCATCTTATTTCTTAGAGTTTACAACCTCTAACTTCTCTGTAGCAGTACAATCTCAGTGGTATTGTCAAAATTGTTTTTGCAGCAAAGAAACAGAAAAAAATTCTGGTTAAATCCGCTTTTCCCAATATGATAGGCAAAGTAAGCAATGAGCCGCTGAACGTTTTTCTTTTCATACTTGCATCGTGGATGACCTGACCACTAGGGGAGAGCTCTATCTTTGTCTGTTAACACCTCAACATGCATCTCAGGAGGACTGAAATCTCACTTCCATCTACATTACTCTATTTGCAAAGACATGTCATATTCAATACCACAAACCCCCATCTGTCTTCAGCCACATCGCTCGGATGATTATCACAACTGACCCCATTACTCGTAATGATCTCTGAATCCAACACCATCTCACTGCAGTGATGAAATGTAATCTATTTATTTGTGCCCTTGATCACAGTTCTGTCAACATTTTTGTACATTTGGACATGAAAGTGGATAAGTATAGGAATATAGTCTGGTGGCAGTTTGTGAAACTGACAGAGGAGCTTTTACCAGTTTTAAAAGGCAAACAAGATTGGTTTGGGGGGCTGAAAGAGGCAAGATATGCAAAAGAAAAAAAACATAATTTTCATAAATCAGCATGGATATATGATTTTCATTTAAGGCTTTAAATTTTTGCATGAGAACGGGTAGCTTAATATAGCCTGGACCAAAGAATGAAAATGTAGACCCCACAGCTACACTCTTTACTTTTACTTTTGCAGTCAGCCAGCATCCTCATGCTTAACATGACCCTGGTAATTGCTGTACTCGACTCTTTACAGGACAGTTGTTTTTCACTATAAAGGAAATACACAGCTTTGACCCCCTCTGTATCATCTCATTGATCTGCTCTTAATCTAAGCTCACATATCCTAATAGTGCTGGTTTAGGGTTTTATGAATTTGTCTTATACTACAACATTGGTTTAAATAGCCTACACAACATCTGAACCGTGGCACAGCTGTTTGAGGGAACCCTTTTTCACTGCTGCACCACTAAACATGCAGCAGAGCAGCTGTGCTACTGGAGATGTTGAGCGGTAAAAATGTATGGAGAAAGTTCAGAAAGTGAAGCCGTAGCAGACAGTGAAGTTGAACATGATGACACAGAAAAAAAGGAGCTGTGTCAGTTGCCTGGAGACACTTTGATTTTAAAAGGTAGGAAATGAACCACCAACTCGGGTATTTGCTGATAACCCTGCCAGGTTAACCCCTTAGGCTTTCTTTGTTTGTTTTTGACATTTGTTATATACATGCTTTTATTTTCCTAAAAATTGGCTTTGTTGAGCTTTTAGCTGACATTTTTCTGGTTATGTGGATATACAGTACAACATGGATAATGTATATTGATATGAGCATCACGCAGCAAAAAAAAAACCCTGATGCAACCCCTATCCCCCCGGTACCAGGGATTAAGGGGTTAAAGTTGCCACCAGTGGCAGCAACACAAGCAATTTGCACCACCTTAGCTGCAAACAGTAGGCTACCGAAAATGTATGAGACTAAGATAGACACCTTCCACATCTTCAGGTAAAACTGAAAAGATGGAGGACACTCTAGTCAGATGTCACTTGTAGACATGTTTGTTAGAGGAAAGAAAGCAAGAGGTGGATAAAAATAACCAAATTCATCAGAATCCAAAGCCAAAGGCCTGGTTCTGATAAGTATGGAGAAAGATGGATTCTATGATCAAGACACTGTGAACATCAAATACAATGTGTAAGAATGAGACTGGACCCAAACAGAGAAGTGGTGAATGGACTTCTAACAAAGTTACTAAACTCAGAATAATGTGTATAAACTGAATAAAGCTGCAGATCGACGTAAAGAGTTTGGTCATATCTGGTCTTTTTAACATATCAACTGCATTGAAATATACTTACATAGTAAAGTAGTTAACTATTCTGTTTCGAGATCTTGTTTATGCTTATTTATGTTATCTTCAGAAATGTGTTTTTTGTTTTCTCCAGATAACATGAGCTGATCAAGGTGAGTCCTAGAATTTAGCACCAACAGAAATAGAACTGTTCATTGTTGCGTCAGAACCCAGAACAGTAAATTAAGAGATGTCTTATTCTGTCAGTTTCATGGCAATGACTGTTCTGAACTATAAGCAAGACCTCTGTTTTCTTTTCCATTTTAGTGTTTTTATTTCGGGGGATTTTATTGGAGAGGCATGTTTTGTGTCGCCTACGTGAGCTTGTTATGGATTGGTGTTGTAATGTTTCTCTTTTTGAGGACCTGTCTGTAAACTACGGTGGCATAGAGCTGCCACCCATATAGAATTCTTTTTTAGACCTTATCGCGTTATAACGTGATAGTTTATTGTAAAAATGTGAAACGTATCACGTAAAAAAGTGATAGTAGCAACCCCCACATAACATCCGATTAGAAAAAAAATATGTTTTTGTGTGGAAACCACAAAAACTAACCATTTGTATTAGCATGCAAGTACAAATAGTTAATTTTTTAAAACTATGTTGTCCAATAGCACTTTGATATTTGGTGTCAAATGTAAAGTGCATTACAAATAAAATGCATTATCATTATTGTTATTATTATTTTATCAACTTATGTATAAATTTAGCAAAAAACAAAAGCTATAAACATCTATTTACATCAAAATGCAGCAATGACTCAGACTATTTTTGTACAAGTATTCAAAAAACAGTCAATCACTTTAAGATGCCACAGTAATTATTTCTTCCTCTCCCAAAAAAACCCAAAACAGTTCCTGTCCTCTAAAACACATGGAGGACATCAAGATACAGGCTGATATGTCCATGGCTGATATGTCCATGGTGTGTTTGTCATCCGGTCCACCAGGAGGCAGCACTTCAATCTGCTTTTGGTGGATTTTGGTCACCACCACAACTTCCTTCTTTACGACAGAGTATTAGGGCCACATTAAGAAAACATTTTTTGACAGACTTCAACATTAAAGGTTGAATATGTGAACATGATAGCGACGTCTACTGTGTTTAGGTTGNACTTACAACAATACAAAGATATTTCCAGCCGCTGGGTCGCCAGGTTTGCTGCCGATACGTGACGAGACCAGCCGACACAGTGTCCAGTGACAAACGTATTGTAGAGGAGTTTAACTGCAGCTAACGTTAGCCAAGTTAGCCGTGAGTTAGCTTACCGATCCAGGAGGAAAGTAGCCGTTTCCTCGTGTGTTTTGATGCCGTGGAAGTTTTCTATGTTGGTCCATCTACTGTAGCTTCTCCTAAATTTACTC
>JAPMNP010678560.1:0-12147 GCA_029874935.1 Atherina boyeri | reverse complement strand
TGTTACATCACAACTCCAGTCTGTTTTAGGCTGCCTTTTAGTGACTGCCATTGGTTCACAGCAATTTGAATGCAGATACTCAAAAATGCAATTTGAGCTTAATTTTCTAAAGATATGTCCTTAGAAAAATGTCACAAGAACATGTTAACACAAAAAACAGGATTTTCATCGGTGAGGGTCTTTAAGAAAAATAACCTGAAAAGGATTTTTTCTCTCTTAAATTCTTGTATGTTATAGTGAAGTATGAATTTTAGGTGCAACGTTAAATTTGTGTGACCATGCAACCCACAGCACAAATTCAGGCTCATCTAAATTAAGAAAGCAAGCTACCACATCCTTTTACGTGGCATTGCATTTAAATTAAAAACATCAGATGAACTGCATATTGGTTTAGGCTTCAACCACAGTGATTGCCTTCATCCTTTCTTATCATTTAGCATCATCAGACGTTGTTAAAATAAAGTAGGTTGTTGATGTCAACAACTAACAAATTACAACAGGTTGCTTGTTAAACAGACTAACAATCACAGTCATTTTCATCATGAGCAGAGGGAGCAACAGAAAGGGTAAGGAGAATATTGCAGGGGTGCATGGGGAACGTGTAGCAGCGTGGTCTGTGGGATGTGTCATTTCTGTGGTTTTAAAGATGCTAAACGTTTATGTGCTATATTAACAGTCAATGGCTGTGACGCATTGTTTGCACAGTTAGACAGTCTCCCCATCACACACTTACACTACTCTTCACATAACATCCCACACTGTTAACCAACATTTATGGAAATCAACAGCCATGCTAATAGAGAGGTCTTTAGCCCTTCATGACAAAAACAAAGGAAGTGTGTGTTATTCAGTGATAGAATTAATATAATGATTATGTAATTTTTTGAACAGAGAGGAGAAATAGTGAGCGTTTCTTCAGTCATGTGAAGGGAGAAATTAACTTCAGGCAAGTTAAACAAGACTGACATCTAGTGGTGACAATGTAACAGTCCGTTTGGTTCATTTTAAGAGGCAACTTGCCAGGTGACCAATTAAAAAACCAAACACCCTGATGTTTTTAAAAAGGAAAGTGACCAATGATGACAATTTCCAAGCAGAGTGACTCCATAAACTTCCCTGAAGCCCACGATGAAATGAAAGCACAGTTTCCTCCAGATCTTTTGTTTTCATTAGCCAATTTATTTGCTTTTATTATATCAAACCTGCTGAAAACAGTCAAGAAAAGTCTGACAAATTTCCCCTCAGTAACCAAGTGGAAAACGCAACCTTTTCCTGTATATAAGAAAAAAAAGAATGAAAACTTTGTTCAGGACATTTTGTATTTATCCTGTTTTGTTCCAGAGAAAAATGGCATGAAGAATGAGCAAAATCTGTTTTTAAAAGCATATATTTGAACAATTACGTGACTTGTTTTGTTCAAGTTAATGAGTTCTCAATCCTCGAGTAGCATTTAACTTTAAGTAAACAGTTTGATTTTACATTTTCATTCTAAAAAGTGTTTAAACCCATAAAAAGTAGAAAAAACCAAAAACATTAAAATGTAGTTATGTTTGGTAGGGTTTAACCAATAGAACGCTTGTATTTTCCGTTGTGGAATCAAAACACATCTTACTAGACATGAAATTTGACTCATCTTATTTGAATAATACCTGAAAGAACAGTTACGGGACAACACAAGTTCTTCTTTGAAACCATCTAAATTGAAATATTAGCATTTGAGCTTTTTCAATGTTTTTCAGTCCCAGTAAACCGTAACGGCTTTTGTAGCATTTTATCCAAAAGTGGAGCTATTAAATCCCTTAAGTGAGCTGTGGAAGCAATGAGTTTCCTCAAGTTTACCTTTTTGAGTCTTTTGACAACCACATGCTCCACAAAAAATGAAAATCACCAAGCTTTGACAAAAGGATCCAAGCTAGATTGGAGAGGTATGTTTACAGCTCTTTTACTAAAGGCAAGAAGAGAAAAAAAAAATCATTCACAACATAAAACCTTACTTTTTGTAAAATACATATGCCAATTTTACACTACCTACTTGGTAGCACAACTATTGTTTCAATATTAGTCAAGAAAAAAATCTGTGGTGTGAGAAGCTGTTTTTCACAGGTGAGGATGAAGAGTATGTCGGCAAATAGCTAGAGCATTTGATGTAGAAACATTTTTTTAGATTTTAATCAGAGGTATATAGCTGTTAAACTGACCCTGAAACCTTGCATAAAGCAAGAATGGAATCAACAAACAACTCAAACCTTTTAGTAAATGTCTTCAGATCTACAGTAACTGGTCTCCTCAATGGGGCAACAAGGTGGTAAACAAGCCCTGGCATTAAATTCAAAATGAAAATGTAATCCAATGATTTGTAAATTCTTGCTTTGATTTGGAAAAAAAATGTAATCAAAATTCAAGGGCATTATTTGTAAGAAAACCAGTTATTAATCAGACTTTGAACACTGGAAGAAAAAACAAAATCAAGTTAGATTGTTAACAGCAACGATGGCATTTATTAACATTTAAAACTTAAAACTGTCTTTGTATATACACATAATAGACCTCGTTCTAAAATTAGATGCCGAGTTTGTTAGAATGACTTTTTCAACAAAAACATTTATTCTGTACACAGCCTCTGTAGGCCTAAATTAACAACCAAATAAAAAAAGTTAACACTGGTGCTCCCTACAGCTCAGCTCAGTATGTCAAAATACTGTACAGCAATGCACACAAAATGTAAACAAAAAAAATTCTCCCAAATTCTTTAAAAACACATGCACAGACTCAGAAAGACAAGCAGGCATTTATAACTACAGCAAATCTCAACAGCAGGATTCATCTGTTCGATAATTCCTGGGGTGGTGTTAACCACAGAGCACACAAGGGTTACAGGTCGACCACCCATCTCTGTCCCACATGCAATAGCTATGAATAAAGCTTCTATTCTTTCCTCTCAGAGTGACTCACACAGGGCTGGTGCACTGAAGTAAAAGTCAGATTTTAGCCTCAGTCTCATGGCATCTTTCGATTTTCCCGTTACTTGCAAGTTTAAATTTGGATCTCTTTTAATCATATCCTTCTTCTCTGACAACCACAATTGGAGGGCTTTCAGGTGGCTAACAAGCCTTCAGATAGTCATGTTGGTGTCCCAAGGTAACCATTCAGTAGTGGTAAAGAACAACTCAAGTGACTCTAAAGTGGACTGAATCAGAGGAACAAAGTCTGCCAAAGTTGAAACACTTATCCTTTCCAATATGTCTTTGTGGTTTTGTCCCTGCTCTTCACCCAAGTTTTAGTGTTATTTTTCTTTCAAAAGTCTTGTGGCTTTAAAAATCATAATAATTTGATGAGCGTATGAGTTTTTCCACTATTAGAGAATGGCACATAATACCTTAACTAATGGCAATTTAGTAAGGTAAAACATGCATACAAGTGGGTTATACAGATGGAAAAAGATGTGAAACCAAAGTAGTTTTGGACAATGGGGAAGAAAAAACAAAAAGAACATGAAAGCGTCATTTTACCCATGGCTACTGGTCCTTTTGTAATGCCACAAGTTGATTTTATCAACAATAAAAAAAAGCCATTATTCTACAGTAACAGTAATGTCTATAAATATATGATGTGGTTTTAGTTTTCACTTCATTGTAATTTTTGTTTTCATTAGCAGTGCATCCACAGTTCATGGGAGCAGAACCGGCAGTTCTGTTCCCTCCTCTGAGCGTGAAGCTTGAGGGCACGGTGCTGAGCAGCTAGGTCAGGCTCAGAGCTCCGCTGGACCTTCATCAAAGCAGCCTCAATGCCGGACTCCAAATCAGTCTGGACAGAAGCAGAGAGCGAGAGACAGTTATTTGATCAGCCTGCAACCAGGAACTTTCCAGTGTCTAATTTAATTTTTTTTTGTTGTTATCATGCATTTCTGCCTTGGCAAGCTGTGTGTTCCTGTTGGATCGTGGCACCCTTTTCCTGATGGGGCGGCCATGAGATTTCATCAGTAAAAGGTCCAGCATGGAAGTGTTTTGCAAAGCGGGCATCAGGTTTTTGGACATTAGCCAATTGGTTTGCATTTCTCCATAAACTGACACAGTTCAGTTCTTCCATTAACCCACGCATAAGCTTTAAATAGAACGGATACATGTCTTTGTTTTACAGATGGATGGTGAATTAAAAGAACAGCCAGGCACCTTTCCACTGCAGTGAGGGGCTCTGTTATGTTTAAGAGGTCATTGTGTTGCTATGGTTTGGGAAGCACCTGGAAGCCGTTCTTTTACAAAAGAACGGCCAGAGTTACTTAATAATACTTTTCCATTAAAACTACAAAAAATCTGTATGTTCAATTCACTCACTATGAAATAACTATAAATACCATAAAAACATTAAATCATTAACTAACCCCCTAAACTGAAAAAGTTGTGGTTTTCCAGCATTCACACAACCCAGTTTCCCTACCAACTCAGTATATGTCCAGGTGATAAGATTTTCTTCCATCCAGCAGTTTGATAATATTGGGCATCAGCAAATTGACTGTAGACCAGCAACGTTTGTCATGGGTGACAAATTTAGCAAATGTAGACACATTCAGCCCAAGAATAGACCATTTGTAGTGATCAGAATTGCAGCACCCAGATGTCACATTGGGACAGGTCATGTCTACTTGCTGACCAGATTTGGGCCAGAGAGCCTAAACATTTTAGCAACATGAGACATTGTTATATGTATAGAATGCCACAAGACAGCTAAATGAATGAATTTGAATAAATCTGATATGCAATAGCCCACTCCAAGTACAAAGCTAGGCTTCGGGTATACTGGTGGTTTTGTAAGCTAACATCAAGTGCTAGGACGCATTAGGGCAATGGTAATGTTTGTTAACCATTTATTTGTTTAGCATGCCAATATTGGCCAATTCTCAGTTTTGTAAGCATTTATTTAGGTAAAAGATACTACTACAATACTTGATTGAAAATGTGATTTAAGCCAAAGTACACTAAAAATTGTCAATTGCCCAAAAATTGCCAATGCTACTTTTGTAACATTATACAACATTTCAGAAAATTGTCCCTCAATTTATATGCTAAAATCAATCTGCCAAGTAGCAACTTAAGTTTTCAAATAAATGGAGTCAACAAAAAAGTCAATTTCTTTGTACTGTAGTTTAAAATATAAAGCAATAAGTATTAAAGTAATACTCAAACGAAACTCCCACATTTTTGTGCACAAGTGCAGTGTGTAAATACACATTCAGATGTTACATTCCTGGAAGGACCACAAAGTACAGTTAGTTTTGGCACAATGGGGGAACTGGAAGAGTCACCACAGCTATTTCACTTCATTATGGAGGGAAAACAAAACAATGTGTAGGAAATTCAAATGGCAATCCACCATTGTTCAGGGTATAAAACTTACCACAGTGACAAGCTGACTAACAAAATTAGAGGGTTCAGTAGCAATAATAAAACTGACTGGTTATTTACAGTAATATTTGTTAACTTAACTTGTTTGTATGTTCTATTGCCATTTTAAAAATGAGGTAGACAAAAAAATATTTCCTAACTTGGATTTGCAGATGTGGTGGTTATGCATGGAGGACAATTCAGCGCAAGCTCTTCAATTTAAAAATATGTTGGCATGGGCAGGAGCATAGATTTACATTATATAAATTCCACAAAGGAATGAAAAACATACACATGCACGTCTGTGCACGTACACAGAATAACCCACTGTCATCCACTTAAAAAAAAAACATGCACAAAATAATGAAGCATTACAGGAACTTGACAGCCATAATGAAGTGGCTACCACACCTCATTGTACATGTGGCAACAATGTGAGTAATTTAGAGGTGGTTCACTGAAGGTCCAATGCTGAACTGACACATACACTCAAAGGCAATTAGAGCAAATGTGATAAGGTAGCACGGCTGTGTAAAACTGGAAAAATCAACACAATCACTTAATGCATTTGGAAAAAAAAATAGTGTTAAAAGCTTTTTTCTTGGCAATGACCAGCAAGTGTCACCTTCATCATGTTGGGAAGTTATGTTTCCTTTTGTTCCTTTTTTTCTAGATCAAATCTCAAAAAGGCGTTTTCAGCTCTGCCCTCACTATTCAAGGTCCAACCATGTTTGCTTATTGAACCGGATATGTTCCTGCCCCTTATTTCCTGCAGTGCCACAGATTCAAAGCTGCCACTGAAAACATTTCCTTGAGTAAAAACTTATCTGCTGCCCGCTTCCTGTCCCCACAGTACCTTGTAGTCTGTACATCTCCACCCGTCCTCCAAAGACCATGGAAACACAGCCACAAATAGACCAGCAACATTTTACTGGAAGAGCCTCAAACTTTGACCGTTCTTCCCAGCCATGATTGAAGCAGGCAGAGGCTAAATAGTGTCCTTGATTCAGGAGGAGCCACAGAGGCCCGTTTGAGGCCGGCTTGTGGTTCAATCTCGGCCGCAGACGTCACAACTCTATCATGGGCCCATGGTGGGTTTCTCTGCAGCTTACAGGCTTTTGTCAACAAATATTTTACTTCCAGACTGCTGCTACACACTTTTCCTGAATTTTCCGCTGTTCCACTAAAATCAGGGAAGAATTTTCTTTGGCTGATTTGGTGATAAACACTAGAGTAGACTCAAAATCAACAATCTTAACCCTAGTGGGATCCAAGTCTAGCAAACAGCTTGATTTTGTTGTATTCGTTTCCATTTTAAAGGCATTCACGGTGAGATTTGTGTGACCACTCCGACACAAACTCATACTGTAGTAGAAAGGTCTTACAGGACTCAGTTACAGAAATGATGGATCAGATAAGTTTTTAAAACACAGAATACCTGCTGTAGTTTCTCAAAAGGTTCTTCTTCCAACCTTTTACTCTATCATCTCATCCGTTTTGAGAGTTTGGCTTGTTGTCCATCAAATTTGACAAAAAGACAAATATCAACTCTGTTTAATATTCACAATGAAAATGAACAGCTAGTGCAGAAAAATAGTTTAACGCCAAGTTTTAGGGGCTTTTAAATAAGAAAAATGTATTTAAAAAAACTAGGTCTGTCACAAACTGCTGTCACATTGATCAATAAATAATTGTCTTTAAACTTATGCATAATTTTTTTAAGTTGTATTGCTTGTGATAGGCAAATATGTTTCACTCTGATGTTTTCTTGGCACTTTTAAAATCAACTGAACTATTCCAACCTGGACATCTGAATGAAATATCATGATCTTATTTGTATCCTTAGTATTTGATTCAAGAAATACATTTGTTACTGTACTGCTATTACAATATACAAATAAATAGCTCATTGAAAAAAAAAAAAAGGTAATGAAAAAAAATATTATAAATCTCCAGTCAATCGCTCCCAATCATCAAGTTGTACATTATTCTCAAAAGGGGGCCCTTTGGTCTGCCTCTGGTCCTGGCGGGGGTTGAGTTGCATTTGCATGATCACAGTAGTCACTGATGACTTCTCATACCGGATATTTCGCTTTCACATCTACTAATCTGCATGTTGATGATGTCACCATGTTGTCCTGTGGTATTAATCACTAACAGCCAGATATGATCATGCTCTTTCTCTGGGTTGTCAAAGGTTCTGATGCAATTGATGAGCTTTTCCCCAGCCTATCTGTTTATTTATAGGTGCTCCTGATGATTGTCAACTTCGCTTTTCTTGATGATGTTGCAGGTGGTTCTCTATCTCTTTACAGGTGTAGCAGCTGGTTATATTTTCCTGTTTAAAATGAACAGCTGATGCTGTTGCTTTCCATCTGGTGTATTCTTGTCTCCTTTTTCTTCCCTTTACTATCTTTCTCTCTTCTGCTTAGTCTCTCCTTTCCTTTACNCTTGTCAGGTCCAGTATCAATATGTATAATATGTAAATCTAACAATAGACTTACTCAGAAATAAATCATAATATATTTTTATCAAGAGGAGCTTTATATCTATAAAAGCCCCACTTCGGGAAAGCAAATTTGTTCGGCACAACATAGCAGCCAGATTACCATTCTCCTTGCTCAGACGCTGGACAGGACAAGTTAAGAAGAAAAAAAAAGTTGCATAGTATTCCTGAGACAACCCCAAAGTAGACATTACATGCGTGATGATCTAACCCATCAAGCCAGCTACAAATAAGGAGAGACACTTTGCAAGACTCATCCTCCTTAACGTCAATCTGAACCACATCACTGTAAAAGCCTGTGTTCCCGGCACATTCCTGCCAAGCCAAGACTAGGAAATACAGTGCGTGTGTGTCTACGCAGTTGAGTGTGAGAGGGGACGTTGTTATCAACAGGGCGGGCTTTCAACTTCAGACTTGTCCCTGCTCACTCATTCAGGACCCCTAATGTCTGTCTTCTCCCCCAGTCCAAGGGATTAGACTGAGAAATGGGGTCCATTCTTCTGGCTGTTAACTCCACACAATCAGCACAACCACTTGAAATTCTGTTCAGGATTCGTAGTGTTGGAAAATGAGGAAAGTTCAAATCATGTGGAAAGTCTCAAGCGAAACAGTCATTTTCTTTCTAAGGGAGAAAAAAAGAAAAATCTATTGTTGCGGCTCCATTCAAGATATTTCATGGTGCATTTTGCTGTCAAAGACAACACAATCAATCACATGCAAACACAGTATTTGAGGGGGTCAAGACTGTCTGTGACAAAAACAAAAACACTCTTAAATCAACAACCAGGCTGAGGGCCTTACTGGTATCCTGCACTTGAGGGGAAAAGTTGGTTTTGGAGCTTGACGTGATGAATTGACGAGAAAACAAAGCATGAAAGCCATGTGTCAACAACCTTCCATCTTTAGGAAACAAGGAAAATGTGAGTAATTCCTGCTTGTTTTCTTATCACATTAGGAAGTAGTGAGAAGCCGGAGCTGCTGGAAAAGGAAACTCTTAAATCATTGCTTGAGCTTACAATTGTACGCAGCCAAATCAAGAGCAGCATATGATCATCCTGACCTCAACATATTTGCTCTGCTTTTGTTTGTCTTCCTTTATGACTTCAGTTTGGCTGACATGAGCGCCATCTCCAGCCGATGCTTCTGTTGCAGCTAAAGTTTAGTTTCGCCTGCCTCTCCAAAAGATTCATGCTAAAAAGGAGAAATGGGCAGAAGTGCACATGCCACATTGCACTGGCACCACACTGTCTCCATGACACCCAGAGAAGAAAGGTGTTAACAGGAGTTAACAGAGTGTTAATGACACATGGATGCAGTCACCCTGCCAGCTCAGGGTGTGAAGTAGGCAAGACTTGACCTTTTGAGTGCAATTCCTGGTAAATGTAGGTTATCTTGTAGTTTCATAAACCTCTGGTTGCAAATACTATAAAAACAGTTCCCACGCAGGTTGCACACATAACATGATAAACGCAAGTGTTTTAGCAACTTTTCAGAAATAATCTCAGATTTTGTGACAAATAACAGCTGCAACATAACAGGTCAAAAACAGAGACAGCAAGGCCAATGGCAGAACTGCCGTATCCAATTTGAGATATCTAATAGTTGTCAAGGATAAGTCTTTCATAAGAAGGGCTATGTGACTGGAAATGGGTACATCAAGAAAAGGCCAATGCAGACTGTTAAATGCAGTTAGAAGGTCGGGGTGGTTATAGAACTTAATCCTAGTCAGGAACTTGGGTAACATTTTTCAGCTGAAGTTTGTAAGTTTTGTAACTACAAGTAAAATCTTGAAGCAGTTATGATGTAGTCATCAAAAAATAAAACTTAAACGGCTCATGTGCAGTTTTCTGAAATTTCAACTGGCGACAGACACTTTGGGCTGAAAAACAGAACTGCACCTCCTTTCTGCTCGTTCTCGCAGCACGCGCTCGCAGTCTGACGTGGAGTTTCTGTTGGTATCAGAGTTGTGTTGGGTCGCTCTGTGTATTCTCACTATCAATTGTGATGAAATATACACTCCGCTAGCGAGTTTAGGCTTACTACCAGTGATGGCAGCGTGATCTGAAACGTTTAAAATGAACGTGCTTGACGTCACATCCGCAGACAGCGCGGGAAAATCCGACACGACTGAATTAAAGAAAAATTGGCAACCGGCTCATAGCTTCACGCAGTGAGCTGACAAGGTGTCAGTATGCCCATCAAAATGGTCAAATAAAATGGCTATTGTTACATTTATTTTGGGCAAAAACTTAGATTTTAGTTAAAAAGGCTGCATCTAATTAGACAAATGTTGGCTGTGCTACTGTAATTCATGGCTTGTTTCTGCTTATGTAACCAGGAGAAATGGGAACACTTCACAGTCACTACAATGACAGGCACTCAAAACTTGGCCAGCACTAGAGGCCACAAGACAAACAGCGTATTGCATATCAGTTGAATGTTTCTCTTTCCATGACGGGATCTAGTAATAAATGAATGCAGTAAGAATGTACTCAAGTATAATCTTAAAATGCTTAACCCGTTTTCTCAAGTGGTTGCTCATTTCTATTACCACATTCTTATTCCTATAATTAGACAAGCGCTTCCGTGAACACCAGTCCGCTGAATTCTAGGGAATTACTCAAAGAACAAATGTTAGACGTTCTTCACACATGTTTTCCTTAAACTGCAGAGATTCTGAAACTGGTAACTCTGAAAGGGAAAATCAGGATTTAGGATTTTCAATGATGGGCTCTTAAAAAAACAAAAAACAAACAAAAAAAACCCCTTGCATACACAGCCCTCCTGTACTTCCTGAAATGCCATTAGAAAACTGCAACTTTTCTCTTTCTTTTGTAATTACACTAAGGTGTTAAACATGTGTGTTTTTGTGGGATGTGAAGTACACTGTAGACTCACCTTCAGTGCAGATGAAGCACTTGCAGAGGCATACACAAAGACACAAGAGGAGGACCGCTGCCACACCACACACTGAGATGAGGATAATTACAGCTGGACGCACTGTGGCACACAAACACACATTTATATGAAAATACTGTTTGTTTAAAAGAAAAACATGTGTGAAATGTATGACATCTGGACTAAACATGTTAAGGGATGTGGTGTAAGAATAATGATTCACTTTTGAGAAAAACTTTATTCCCGTATGCTCTGACATTACTGACCCCATCAAAGCAGTCATTAAAACCCAAGACTAACATAAGAAAAACACAGAGAGAACTCTACTTTAGATACTCCTAATGTATACAAATTCCTCACCATTTGTATTGAGGGACAATGTTAGGGGTTTCTCCAAACCCTGATGGTGTACGATGCACTTTACTGTCAGGTCACTGAGCAGCGCTGATTGGAAAGACAGTGTGCTTGTCACCATGGTCGTGCCATCGCCCTGCTCATAGGATGAAAAAATGGGCGGCCCTAGAGTTCGGTTGTCACCGCCGATGTTCCACGTGATCTCTGCGGCAGGCCGTGATTGGGCAGTGCAGTTTGCCTCAGTCACTCCTGGAGACGACGTCACATGATTCACTTCTGGTTTAGGTAAAACTGAGAAAAGAGAGATTGGGGGTTACATTCAAAATAGCAAATAGTGGGTTTATTTCATATTGTGTTACTTTTACTTTAAAAAAGGCAGCATAATGGAGACAAGCACACACAGATGCAAGCCGGCCTCCGACAGGCCAGCCTGGAAACAAAAGCCAGACAGTAGGCAGAGCAGATTTAACCGACTTGTGTGTGTTTATGTGCGTGTCTGGATCTTTGGTTCCATCGGTTTAGACAAAAACAAAGCCTGTTAAGCAGAGCAAAAGGGACAAACATGCACTCACACCCACAGACACACACTGAGGCCTTGTGTTCAAGGAAACAGTGCACCACTCATCCCCTGGGCTTTATCCCAAATTAATCACCACTTTCCCTTCTTTGTGTGCGTTTTATCTCTGCAAAAACACACAGAGGAAGACTGGCCACTCACACTCCTGGACAATTTTCTTCAGACTTCTAAAGTTCCTTTCCAAGCTTGGCAAGGAAAAGAAGAGTATGGGTTTAAGTGTTGCCGAGGGACAGAGACGGGTCATACAGTAGTTTAATGACCGACTTCGGTGCCCCTCACCTCAGGCCTGATGGGGTTTGTTTACACACAGCGCTTCCCTTTCCTGAACTACATGAGGGATGCATCCACACCCTTAATAGAACACACATTTCCTCCCTGCCTACTGTATTACTCCAGCATACATCATTTGAAAAAAAGTCTATCAAATACGTGCA
>JAPMNP010678555.1:0-13236 GCA_029874935.1 Atherina boyeri | reverse complement strand
ATTCGATTCGATCCGATCTTCGACATTTTGACAAGTATTTTTTGAAAAAAGATTTTTTCCCAGATGTTTGTTGAATGTTAATGGTGTTTTGTGTGTGAATTCAATGACGCAGAAAGTTCACGGGAAAAATGAAGGCCTATTTGAAAAACAAAAATTTATAAAAAAAAAATATTTTTTTTTCTTTTTAAAAATCGATTCTCTGAGTTACAAATCGATCTTTACAAATTAATATAAAAATTGATTCAGAATTGGAAAATCGATATTTTTTTTTCAACACAGGCCTAATCAGAAGCACGTCTACTGTAAGAAGGACAATGCCTGCACAAAACGAAGAACACCATCCACCACAATCAGTCAAACATGGAAGTGGGTCCATCCTGATGTGGGGGTGTTTTTTGCTGCCACAGTAACCTGTGAACAGGATTTATTTTAAATACACAGCTACCATGAAAAAGAGTCGAAGCATAAATCGAAGCCTGCTAATCACTATACTTTACAGGAATATAATAACCCTGAGCCAATGTCTATGGTAACCAAAGCCCAGTTTTGTTTGGGCACCATGGGATGGAGCCCAATGTGGCATTATTATTATTATCTATATTAAACAAAATTCAGTTATGTTGAATATCAAAGAGCACTGGGGTTGCCACCGTGTCTTGTGGAAGAATGATCTGTAACCATTGCCATTGTTAGTTGAGGAGTTAATTTCTGTTTTATCCACCGCAGATCTGTCAGACTCCACCTTGTCATACACTGAAACTGAGGCAGCCAGCTCACCAAACATCACACCGGGGGAATTTTCAGGTGGGTGTGTTTTTACAACTGTCATTGACCTCCAAATAAGGAGTCCTGAAATGTTTTGAACTGATGTTGGAGATTAATGATTACTGTAAGGTTATGAACTCAGAGGAGCCAGTCTGTAAATACTGAAGTAATTTGTCAAACAAGAACATGAGTGAGAGAACTTTAAACATTATAAGTGGAGGTAGCATTTGTTTTAGAAGTACCAGATAGTTTTGAAGGTAAAATGTTGTCTGCATGGTTAGACAGAGCATATAGAAATGGATTCTTGTTTTCTATGCGATCTGTATCAGACAGTAAAGTTTAGCTGTTTACGTCTTGACTTTGGATGAGTATGTTTGACCAGCAATGAAGTAGCAGCGCTGGCAAGCATTACCATTTTTGCTGTTTCTTGCAAACAAAATCTTAACCGTGGGGAGGGGCATGTGGTTATATTTTTCACAATATTTTTCTGGATTTCAGAAATGAGATAGCAATTGCTAGTTTGAGTGATAAACACCTTTAATTTGTAAATAAGTGTTATAAATGTTGATTTCCATGCTGATGTGTTTGCATACGGTTGCCGATGCTTTGGCACAGTTGATATTTGCATGAGCAAGTACATAGCTTTAAATATGAGTGACTCCACCTATGAGTCACTGCATGATTACTGTAATAAATCACAGAGCTTTGAATGTTGCATTCTGTTCTGTTTTATTGCTCTGAAATGGTTAAATTAAGTATTGGAGGAAAAAAAGAGAAGCACATAATTCCAGTACTGGTCTCTGCATAGAAGTTGAGTGCAAATGAAAGTAACATTTTTAAGTACCTTATTCTTTCACATTAAGGAGCATTGCTAACAGTCCAAGCTTTAAAGATAAAGGTTTCATTGTGAGCGGTGCAGAGGTTCAATGGGGCGTGTGCATTGGCTTTAGAGCTGGCCTCCCCTCTTCTGTTTTTCTTTCAGAAATATTTGAGTGGGATCAAACTGTAATAAGATCCCCGCTTGCTCAGAAACAGACACACACACTCACAGGCATAGTTCTCCATACGCATGTGTGTAGACACTCACATGCACAACTCTATCTAGCCTGGCTGAGAGTGGGCTAAAGAGAGGGGTGGGTGCAGAGAAATGGACTAGTTCCTATGAATGGGGCCACACCGCAGAGGCAAATGGAAACTCTCCTGTCCTCTGATTTGAGATGAAGCATGTGTTTCTCATGGCATGTAGTGAGTATAGCTCCACCTACATGCTAGGGTCGCAGTCAGCATGCATAGTATCATGTGGACGGGAACTAAGAGGCTTTACTTAAGGACATGCAGGGAGCATATTTCCTGTTAAAAGGGTCTGCCATGGCTCAGGGGTCTGGATACTGAGAAGTTGAAATGGCTACCTGGCAGAGAAGTATTCAGTCAGCAAAGGCCCCCTCCTCCCTAGCACACACAGGCTGTCACCACCTCAGCATGGCCCGGCGACACTCCCTGAGTCAACAAATGAGGGGCTTGTCAGAGCGCGCACCACAATTCCTCAGAGACTCTGGTGAGGGAGGATCTAGACATGCTAGACTTTGGTTTCTTCCAACTATATTGCTGTTTGTGCACCCTGGGCCAGATTGCTCTGCTTTTGGACTTGAAAAGGAGAATGACCAATGCTCTGAGGGGTGTTTTTCATCCTCTGACCTCATTTGTGTTGCCAGTTTCTCTCTGATGTTATATTTGGACGGCATGATGTTTTTTTGGTTTAGAAACAAGAGGGTGAATTTGAGTTAAGTACACCATCAGCATTTGTTAGTAATCCAGCAAAGCATATTCCATTATTAAACTTAAGAGCCTGAATACCCTCATGTTAGTTAAACTTGTTAAACTTGTTGTGGTTGTGCTGCCTTCTTGGCCAGGTCACTCTTGAAAAAGAGATTTTTAATCTCAATGAGGTTTTTTGTTTATCTGGTTAAATAAAGGAATAGAAGTTAGTCATACCCTGTAGTTCAACTTCAACATAAAGGTCTGTCACGCATATTGCCACATTATCCCGTGTCGAACATGCTGCTGACCCGAAGATGACTTTCTACGAATCCCCCTCCCGCTTAGGTAGAGAGTGTCTGTGTGTAACCAGAGTTGTATGGGATCCAGACTCCACCCATCATGCATGAACAAGTAAACCTCTTAAAAGCAAGACTGGGGGGCATTAGCTGGGTGGGGTGTAGTCAAATACTCAACTACAGTTTGCAGCCCTGGGCTACAGAAATACCCACCAAGCATTCTTCTGCATCACACAATGGCAGCAAAACAGATCGGAACTGGTTGGTGTGCTAGATAAGCTTGCTCTACCACTTTTCACAGCATATTCAGTGGAATTTGAAAAGAAGCTCTTCCTATTTAGTACTTTGTTAATATGCAATCTGCTGCTGAATTAGTACACTATTTATTTTGAAGGTGATGTCAGCTGGTTTTAGTGCAGATACATTTATTTGCTCCCAGTTAATGAACAAGCCAAACATTTCTTATTTGTGCATTCTTTAAAGGTTTTTTCTCATATGCACATTACTGTGTTTATGTCTTGTGTGATATTCACACCTCCAGATCCTGTGTGGTCAGAGACATTTGAATAATTTCCAGTGATTTATTTAAGCATGGCTGTGTCACCATGTTAATCCCACCAAGCTCTCTCTGATGTCAGCTAATATCATGAGTGGGCCCAGCTTTCAGCTCTGAACCCTAGATATAGTATACTTTAGTGTGTGAGGGAATGTGGTTTTGCTGGTGCCACCCTCCCAGTCTGCCTGCATGCCCCTTTCCTCACAGCCAGGGCCTTGACTTGCAGACATCAGAAAGAAGCTCTTTGAAGCAAGTCTCATTGCTTCCTGTATGACTGTCTGAGGGGGTGTTTCTACACACTCAGTTACATTGTCCCTGACATCAGGGTCTCCTTATGATTGTCACTGCTGCTGTCCAGCTGTTATAGTGGTTAAAGGGATGCAAGCTTGGGATGTTGAGCACTGTTACATAAGGTGTTCTGTCATATGTGTTTTCAAGGTAAGTGACACTCCATGTAGTGGCTACCAGCTTTCCAATATTTATGTGCAGTGATGCAGAACTTCCCCCTAGTTGTGACACCATAGCTGCAGTCAGCTTACATTTATCAGCCACTAGAGGTTGTGTCCTCAATCAACCCAGTGGAATTTGTCAGCGTAACACTTTGTGTACACGATCATGCTGGTGTGAGCTGAGATCACAGGTGTGAATGGATGGGCTCCCTCAGATTTGCTGGGTCAAGTGACCAAAGGACATTCAGGGTTATATGACTCACTGTCCTTTTCTTTTTCCTTCTTTCTTCCCCTTCCCGTGAATGATAGGAAGTTGGAAAGGAGAAGTGGAAAGATTTAAAGTTTTTAGATGTGGATAAAACAGGCTGCTGTTGCACTCACTGGAGGAAAGAGGGCATCAGCAGCTCGACAGGGTTCCCTCACAGTAGTGAAGCGTTGTTTTACTCTGTCTGCATGATTTTGCTGAAAAGACCGCCGTTTCTCTGGATGTCTTGTATGCAGACGGTCTCTGTGTCAGGTCCACTCAGGTATTGACTAATTCTTCCAGGCAGAACAACACAGTCAGTAGATAAATGGGAAGGGCTTCAGATGAGTCACACAATAAATTGCTTTGAGAATTTACAGGGTACACTGCACAGGGGCTGAGACTGCAAATAAGCATCTATAATGCTTTTGTTTATAGTCTCCGAGACTATTTTTCTTCCTCAGTGTCTTTATACAAATCGAGATGCATGCATTTACACGCCAGAGTTAAGCAAATTAAGTTGTGCAGTCAATACTAATCCCACTTGCCTGTCTGTGTCAGGAAGAGGCGATCACTAAGCATCAAACCGTTCCCTCTGTCTGTCAGACACAGTGGAAATACATGGAATAATTAGACAGTCCAATCTAAGCATGTGATGCTTCTCTTGATTAAAGTAGATTAGACTGGACCCATACTTGTTGATAGGACTTTGAAGGCATGTGATTCCACTTCTACTAGGATCTAATTGAATTGCATATCCATTGTTCGCATCAAATGTAAAATGATTTGGAATATATTGCACCTCTTAATTTCTCTGAAATGTTATGCTCTTGATATTATGTGATATATATGTGACCTCAATATTTTATGGATGTTTTTTTTTCCATTTCTGAGCTCAAGTATAATCTTGAGTGACATATTGTTGGCATATTCATCCAAATAGTACAAAAAACTTTCAGCCTACGGCTCTGTCAGAGTGTTGAGTGTACACACAGTCTGTAATTCCTGCTGTGCATAAATCTAGAAGCACCCTGACAGTGCAATGCTCAGACAGAGCCTTGGCCTATTGCAGCTACATCATCATGTCAGCCATGCACACCTCCTTCCTCAAGGTTTGAGCCCCTTCCTCCATCCTACAGACCCCTGAGTGATACAGGCCGGACTCATCTCCCCCTGAAACCTGGCATATGGCCTCAGGTTTCTACCGCAGCCCTGAGCCTTCCCAGCGCCTGGCCGCCCACACTCCCTCAGGAGCCCGAATGCTCCAGGATATGGGATGTGGAAATAATGTGACTCGAGTGCTTCCACTCTGCCTCCCGAAATCAGGTTTTGCGGATTGTTTATTTGAGGGGAAGGAGGCCTCAGACAAACATCCTGTTTTAAAAAGCTGCCTGGGTTTTGTAGCAGCGCAGGGCAGTGAATTGCCCCTTTGACAGTGGGGGGAGTCTGAGGAATGTTGAAGAGAAGGCCAGCATCTCAGGGGACGTGAAGGGGCTCTCCTCACCCGTTTGTCATGTCCAGTTTGTAGAGTCCATTTTAAACTGGGGGTGGAGGGTTGAAACTGCACATCCTGAAGGGTCTTGTGCTCTATTCTCTCTGTGGTGGCGTAGAGCTCGTACCCACAGTCCTCGTCTCAAGTATCCGTTCCTGTCCTGGGAGGCTGGCTTCCGTTTCCCCTTACGTAATACACATACACATAGAAAAAAAAAAAGCCATTGATAAGAGCGATAAGGCCATCTTTCATTTTCCCTTTCTCAGCATTGTTAGACTGTTGTGTGTCCGCAGAAGACTTGTTAGAGTATTTTATTACTTTTCACAGAGGAGTGTTGCATATTTGTTGTCAATATGATTGCAGTGGATGTTATGTATCTTCTGTAGGATTTTTTTTTCTTCTGATCATTACATTAGTATCTTACAGTTTCCAATGTTTTGAGATGGGAAGACTACAGAATGTGAGCAAAGACGTTTGCAGCAAGTTTATATGAAAAATTCTTCCAAATGTAGCCTGCCTATGGATTTTTCTAATTTTTTCCCCTCAATTTTTAGTTGTCTCTGCGATGAAACAAATCCTATTTGTCACCATGTTGATTCTTTTTTTCATACTGATACATTTTATAGTCAAATCTGCCAAGACAGGCCCTGGATGTGGTGAGGTAATGTGACCTCTACGTGCAGAGTGAAAGCCATGCTAATGTAAAGCAGTCCTTGGAGAGGCCTAAAAACCCCTTACATGTCAACAGAAACTGGCCTGCTGAGTTTAGTATTTATCTGTCTCTGCTTGGCAAGCCAGTGTGGTGCCAGTGCTGCTGGGTTTTTTACTTACTCCTGAAGGACTCACAGATAAAGATAAATCCTCATACATGACTGTGAGTCCTCCCTCACAGTGCTGTACTTGTCATTTGATTTACAGAAGTGCTGTGCCCAGTTAGAAAAAGGTGGGCTGTGTTTCATTTTCAGGCTTGCCACACAGAGAGAAAGTGCATTTGGTAGAAATAACAGGAGGTGTGCTCAGGTGTGCTATAATTTGTGCCCTATATTCTACCTCAGCAAACAAAGTGAGTTGGCTAATCTTGATGTGTGTTCAGGGCGGGCTTCTGTTGCCATCTTCACTCCCCTCACACCACAGAGCAGCAGCACCCGCCTCCACCAAAAGAGCCATTCATTCAGCTCAGGGCACAGGGTTACAGCAACAAATAAAGAGCGTGCAATGCCATTAAATATGTATGGAATGTCCAACTGTTAGTTTAGCATTTTCGTGTGCCTCCCCTCAAAGCTGAGAGAGGGAACAATACTCCATTTGAGCTGGTCTCTGTAAATTTGTTAGCATTGCTTCGCCTGGCATGGGCATGTGAAGGAGGTGCCATATGCGGATGCAGTTTTTATTTTCTGACCATTTCACCCACAATTATAAATCCAGTGGCCTTGGCTAGCCATGATTTAGGTCAGCTATGATTTCGGCCTGTGGCCTGATTGCTGGCAAAAATAGACATAGGATTTTTTCCCTTCCTCCCTAGAGGAGCGTTGACAGTTGTGCCTGAACCTATGGCTGTCAGTATTTTTAAAACTCAGAATAGCCAGTGCATTCTTTGAGCCTGCAGAATGCTGCGTATGGATCAACTGTAGAAGCCCATGTCATTCGACATCTCTACACTAGCCTTTTACAGCTAGAGGAAAGGATAAACACTCTTTGTTGATTGGTGAACAGTAAACTCCCCCGTGTGTCAAGGCCTGGATAGTTTTTGTGCACGTGTAAGTTGAGATCCAGGGACTTGATTTCTTTTGGCTTTTTCCTTATCTTGAACGTGATCTACTGGAACTTAGCTTCATTCCATCCCCTTGTCCTAACATGGGGCCAAGTATGATAGACATAGTTTGGTGCGTTTGATCCTGTTCCTGAAAGATAATACCTTTTAAATCTGACTTGAACACGTGTGTTCAAGTACAACTTCACAAAGGAAATTATGTTCTGCGATCAAGTTTTTGCAAGTAGTAGTTATTACAAGTCGTAAACATGTTTATGCTAAAACTCTTATTGATTTCTTTCCCCAGAGGAAATTATATCTATTTTTGTCATGTGTGCTTTGCTTATCTGTTATTTGTGTGCATTTTTAAAGTCTTGGCGATGTGGCTCAGTACGTGCAGTCAGGCTGTCGCATTTCAGGGTACGGTTTAGATTAGAGGTCTGGCCGTTGCTTCCCTCTCTTCCCCTGTCTGAGACTGCCAACACATAATATACTTAATGAAATCCTGCCATTCCCTTTAGCTTCAAGATTTTTAGCAGATGTTGACAGGGAAGGACTTTGTGAATTATTGGAAATGTTCACTCCTGCATTTTTAATGAATGTCTTGCTTGTTGCAAACGGGCTGACTTGTCGAAGAAGGGGGGAAACAGTTGTCTTTGTTTGGGGAGCTGGTGTCTGGGTGCCCGCGGTGGGGCAGTGTGGGTTACAGTCGAGCAAGTGTTGTGATTGAAACAGAAACTCTGGTGCCACATTATCCTGACAGAACACATTCTTCTCACAGACTCTGATCTACTGGGCCAATCAATAGAAAACCATTGTTTGAACTGCAACTCTGTCCATCATAGCTGCACCACCTCCCAGCTCAGTGGAAACCAAATACCTACCTTTCGCCTTAAATTAGTCAGACTAATTTAACTCGTAATAATAGAGTTCCTTGTTATTGCTAATTTGAAACCAAACCTTCAGTGTAGACTGCGCGTATTGGCTAGCTAAAGTCAGTTCCTTTCTTAAGCATCAGTTCTTGCTTTTCCTCCAAGAAAATCACATCTGCTCTGAAGAAAAATAGAACTGATTCAATAAGCTTGAAGTTTGTGAAATGTACATTTCACAGCCAAAACTAGTGGTATAATGTCCTGTTTGACCAGATAAAAGGTAAAAATGGACAAGACATGAAGCACTGTACTTGCTGCACCCCCGCCCCCTTTAGTCCTAACCCTAGTAGGAAGTTAGGAGGCACAGCAAGGGGAGGGGTTCAGGAATGTGCAGGGTCTCCTCTACCCAAAAAACGCTCCAGCCTACTTGGCTCAAACCTCCCTCACACACTAGTAAGCAGACACACTTACACACACAAAATACACTAAAAGATAGGTTATATGAGGATGTGAAAGTGCACAGCCGCCCAGCAGGATGTTCACCGTGTGTTTTGCTTTCGGTGCTAGCTTAGACTCCCCTGGCTTTTGAGGCTGCTTGTAGATATGACATATTCACAAATAACCTACACAGTTTTCACAGAACCTTTACATGCCCTTAAAGACTCTTGAAGGCCTCACTTGGATCACCACCATCACTTGTGCTCTATGTCTCTGACACACTGCAGAGCTTTGGAGGAAACTTGGAGGAAATGAGCAGCACATTTTCTTTACTGAAAAGAAAAAAAAAATGGAGCCTTCTCCTTCAAACCCGGGAGCCTCACTCATGTGCCCAGACGGCTCCACCATATTAGCTTCCTTAGCTTCCTGTGCTTTTTACACCCTCTGTTGTTTATTGATTTAATTTATGGATTCTGTTAGTTATCTGCTATCTAGGGCACAGCACTTTTCCTCCCTCATGGGGTCATCCCAAAACAGAAACGGAGGGAAAGTGAAGAGGAAGTGGATGACAATGTAAAGCATTCCCATTGTGATCAGAAAGCCTCGGTGACTGGATTCAGTTTCTTGGGCTCCCACATAGTTTTCACCCAGCTTGTATCTCTGTCTCTGTATCTCTTTGCTCTTTCTCAGCAGAGAAAGGCCAGACCTCAGGGAGAAAAATCCATAGACACGTAACAGCAGCTCCAGTTAGCATGTCTGTCTGATAAAGCCGACTTTGATGCCAGTGATAGTCCAGACGCCAGCCTAAATGTGGCCTGCTCAGGGGTTACAGTCAGCCTGTGGGCCATTGTCTTCTGAGTTAAACCAATGCCATCCTCTGAACAGGAGTGAGGCTCTTGCTTCAGCTCCTCCTTCTTACATAAGATGAAAAGAAAGTTATATCCAACAAGTTGTAGAGTTGAGTGTGAGGGGGCAGCGATGGAGAAAAACAAAGAATTCGCTCTATTTTTCCACACTCACAAGAGGATATTTTACACACATTCACACAGGTGTGCTCAAAGTTCTCAATCTCCCCCACCTCACTGCCAGCCCCCAAGCCTAGAGCCTATCACTTTGTTGGTCGAATTTAATAGCTTGAGGAGAATCTAATCCCTGGCACAGGATGAGAGAACACTGCTCTCCTCCTCTCAGCTGCACCATGTAAAAAGACTAGCAACATGTTTCTCTTTCTCTTTTCAGCAAAGTTTTAAAGGAATGGGTGCATCTCTGTTCCCAGCTCTGGATTAGGAAAGATGAAATGTAATAGGGGTGGCCCTGGAACTTGGTGGGGAGATGTTAGCAAGGAGGGGAAGCTGTTGTTTGTCCGCCTGTCCCTGACACTCGGCCTCCCATTCATCTCACTCCAAGGCTGCAGAGCTGTGTTTACCCCGGAGCAGCTCTTTTCTGTTTCTCCCCCCCTGTTCATGCTGTCTTTAAAAACATTACTGGATGATCATCAAGGATGGCCACTGAAACTTTTAAGCCCTCATTTTTGTGTATTATACAGTTATCATCCATCTTCTCCCTCAAGTGCTAAGAACTCGTTGCAGCGATCTTCTTTTCCTTGTCACCTTGTGAACCTGTAAAAGACTTTTTAAACAGATTGAGTTTAATGGTGTTGTAATTAAGGGCTGTGTAAATGTCATGTTGGTTTTCTATATCAGCAGTATACATGTATGGTATACATGGAAATAACACTTTTTGCTTTTTATTCCACATTATTATCATCAATATTATTCATGATAATTTGACTGCTTTGATTAATGGCTGCTATTAAAGAATGGAGAGGAACAAAAACAGATGATATTCATAGTTAAATCACTTGTCAAATTCTTGTATTTGGAGGTATATTTTGTTATTAATAATGTTAAGCATTTGACATCAGGGACAGTTTCATTACAAGCTTCTACTTCTAATTGGAAAGTTTTGTGTTTCCGTTTATCTTCTTTTACTACTGCTTGTCATCACGTTATTTCATGTCTCTAAAAAAATCATTTACATTAAACCTGTATATTTTACTCAGCTGTGTTTGCTGCTCAACAAAGTTCAATCTGTTTGTTGACAGATCTGATGTCCTGTTTTTGCTACTCAAAGTTATTCCAATCAGGTGATGAGGAAACAGAAAAATCAACACGTTCTCATGGTTTCCATGTAGCTGTTGCAATCAGACTTTGGAGTCCAAATTTTCAGTGTTGCCGGAGCCTTTGTTGAATATTTTTGTTTTTCCGTGTGATTTTACTTCCAGGTGAGATATGTGCTGATGCAGGTGTTTACGGCTGATTTCTACTTACTAAAATGAATGAGGGTGCTTGTTTTTTTGCCTAAAAGAGCATTCCCTTTTCATATTGGCACACCACTACTAGCTACTTTAAGCCATGCTTTTCCTGTTTGCCGTTTATCAAATGTACCAAATCACAGCTGCAGATTTCTGTATCTTTTGAACGGTACGTTTGGTTACGTAAGGTATTAGGCTCGATTAACTCCTCCATGTGTTCGGATCGTTGCCTCTGGCTGCATGAAGAGGAAGTGTGGCGTCCATATTGAGTCAGCTGCCTCTAAGACTGACACTAAGAGGAGAGGCTTTTGAGAATAAAATAACAATAATAACATGCGCTACTATTCTAATGGGTAAACGGAGCTGTTAAAAGGTGGTAGGGTTAAATGGATGCAGAGCACCAGTAATTGCTCCCAGCCGTCATTGCTCCGCCCTGAGCAGACCCTCTTAAAGCCTGACATGGAGTCAAGAGAGTTGGGTGTCCATGTTGTGGTCAGAGTAAGGAAGACACGCCTTTACCTCACTGCTTCATGTCTGAACTTTAGGGTTTGCTCCGAGCTTTGCTCTGGCTAATTTGTGCATCACTTTATGGTCCTATACTACTAATTAGAGCGTTATACCCAGTTAAATTAGATTGGATTTTCAGAGGATCCAAATGTGGCTCTGAAGCCCGCACTTCTGAAAACAGCATCTTGGTGTATGAGACTGTACAACTTTGTAGAAACAAGGTCATGATGATGTCAAACCTGATGGTGGTAGTAGTGTGAGCTATTGAGTAAAATTAGGCGATGCACCCTCTAAGGATGCACGATTGCACTAGAGCAACATTTTGAAATTTTGTCTGCTAACTGTAGATATGTTCTCATATCCATTGATTTACCACCTCCACCAAGGAAAAACGCACAAAGTCCGGGAAAAATAACAAACATGCTGGTTGATTTTCATCCAAAAGCAAACAGACACATGTACACGAAAGCACACGTAGACGCTAAACACAACAGAGCAACAGGAAAAGGCCTAGCTCTCGGTGTGGTCATTGTCTTCCATCAAGCTTAACATAAAATACATTTCTAACCTTTGTCCCTCTCACTCCTCTTCCTGGTCCTTGCACAGCTACCAGCTATATTTGTTTCAGGCTATGTGAGAAAACTAGATACAGTTGACCAAATTGTATATTCTTTATTCTTTTCATCCAGAAGGGGATAAGACACTAGCCGTTTGGTCTTCTGTGTTTCTGTGTGCGGTTTCAAAGTGAGTTTACCTTTATGTGTGGGCTCCATTTGATTTGAGACAATAGAGGGTCATAAACGAGTTGGGACTGAGTCCTTTGTATGGCTGAGCCGTGGTGCAGTAAAAACTGAGCTCAGAGTGGAGGAGCTGGAGTGTGGAATTCACTAATGGCACATGCATGTTGGGGCCCCTGAAGAGAGGGGGTCATTTCAGCCATCAGTGTGTGCGCAAACACACAGAGAGCCTGTCTGCAGCTTCCCCCACCACCACACAATCTCTACTCACTCAGTCACTCTTTTCCTCCCCCTCCATAACAGAGTGCCTTGAACCAGCAGGCGTTTTGTCTGTGCAAGTCTGGTCAACGTTTTTGCTAATCTTTGTATAAACTTTACTAGTGTGGGTCACTCAGCAGAAAGGTTTAGTTGGGTGGGAGGTGAGCAAGGCATTTTGTTGCTGTGTGGATCCACGATGCTCCACCTTAAAGGCGTTTGTTAATGGGGCGGGCGGTCATTAAGCCCTGAGAGCAGAGAGACTGAAAGGAATGGGGCCACAGGCCCAGGCTTTAAATCCTCTGTGCCAATAGACTCTCTGAAGCAAAATAATGGCATCACTCTGTGTGTGAGTTAATGGGAGCTGATAGCATGAAGGCTGGGGGGTCAGCGGGTCACGGGCTTGTGCTAAGTTGTCAGGGAGCTGAATGCCGTCCCTGGGCCCACAGCAGGGGGAAGAGCTAGATGGAGGGGGAGGGGGACCCCCTGCCTAGCCCTCTCCCATCACCCCCACTCCTGTGGAATGTGAGGAAGACGAGGGAAGGGGAGAAAAGGGCTCCCTCACTCTTCAGGAGTACAGGGTGGGGGAGACGGATGTGAGATCATGGAGAGTTTCATTCTTTTTCTTCCTCATCCACCAGCCTCTGACCGTTCACCACAGAGTTTATGAGCAACATAAATGAAGGACATCTATGAGCAGTGTGGACTAAAGGAGCTTCTGAGAGCAGTCAACTGTGTGTGTGTGTGTGTGTGTGTGTGTGTGTGTGTGTGTGTGTGTGTGTGTGTGTGTGTGTGTGTGTGTG
>JAPMNP010678478.1:0-18858 GCA_029874935.1 Atherina boyeri | reverse complement strand
GTGACGTAGCTTTAGCCGTTACTTCAGCTACGTCACTAAGATGGCGGCCGTTAAGGGTGGAAAGTGTGCATCGATCCACACTCAATTTTCTGGCCGTTTGAGTGCGCCAAAGCAGTGCACTTAGTGCACTACATTTTTCGCACACTGCTCAGTGTGAACGCACTTATGTACTTAAAATATTAAGTGTAAGTGCAAAAGTGCGCGATTTGGGACACACCACAGGAGTGCAGGATTGGGAGTGCACCGTTGCACCGTGCGCTCGGGAGCCCAAGATTTTGAGGACACTTTGGTGTGAGCCGGGAGAGCGCATTTGGGATGGGATTCGTAGTGAGGGTCGTCACTTCCAGTTTATAAAAACGTTGTTTGCCGGTTTTTAAAGAATAAGGGCGCCAGGTCACTTGTTGCTGCTTAATAACAGTTTTTCTTAAACGCACAAATGATTTGAGGGAGGATGAAGCCCGATTGATGTAAATAATTACTGCTCCGGGCTTACGGGAGGTGCCGATAGTTTCCTGTTTGAAACTCTACTGCTCGTGCGCGAGACTGGTGAAGTCTGCTCCCCACCACACTTTGAATCTTTGCCATTTTTGGTTTACTACCGTCTGTTCTAATGTGAGATGGGATAGAATAAAAATATTAAGCCATAGGTATTAATGTGTTTGATCCAAGTTATTTGCATTGCGACAATACCGGGCACAGAATTGCTGAGAAAATGTTATCTTGTAACAGCCCATCAATCACAGACAGTCATGCTTAAATAAATTATCATGTTTTGGAACTGGTCAGAATATTGTTTTTCTCCGGACGTACAACTGAGGGCACCAATTATTACACGCTTGTTTATTCGAAAAGTAAAGACGGCAATTAATGTAAATAAAGAACCGGGTTGACAGTGTATCTTCTAAAAACAGCATTGATTACTAGCACCCTAAATAGAGAGTGGCGACATGATGAACCATGGACGACATATTTGCTACCATTTTCATCGCGTTACTATGGGGATTATGTATCAGACCGAAATAAATAGCAGATCTTACCTTCAACTTTCACGTAACTGCCGAAATTATCGTTTGTCAATATTTAAAAAGGCATCAACAATGTATGATCAAGAATAGAGTATTCGGGAAAAGGCTAGTAAAAAGGGACCAAACGTCTTTAGCCCAAACATGTCCTATTATTTGGCCTTAAAATGATGTCCGAATATGTCCTGATTGATTATCGGGAAAGGGGTGAAATATTGATACAAAGTCAAACTATTTTTACCGCGACGTTTCGGAGTCAAATGATTGTTGTGATAACTTTAATGAACTTTGGATAATAATAATGTGTGATGTCTCTAAATGAATCCTAACCTGCTGCTGTAGCAGCTCAGACTGTGTTAGCTCTGGTGTGCTGTTCACCTTTTCTTCTCAAACAAATGAGGAATCAGGTGCTTCTCTCTTCATTTTCTTTATTTCCTTTCTTTCTTTTCTGGTCGTCGACTTTTCCTTTCTGGGGGGAAATATTAGTTTTCCCCCTGTGCTTGTCCATCGAAGGCTACCAGCAGGACACGCAACTGTACACCAGGTGCAAGTGAACTGAACCATTACGGACCGTGTTAAACTTAGTGCTGACTCCTGAGATTATACCGGGCTCAGATATCTCTTACAGGGCACGAGCCCCGGTAAAATGGCTCTAGCGCTGCTTTTTGGGTATTTTCACCAATAATTACGATGACGTTATTTCTACGTTTGCAACCACCAAGCCCCAGTGTTGAAACTGCTGCTACATGTCTGTGATGAGTTGTGCACTTTGTGCGCTGCATGCAGGTGGTGGGTGCGGCCAAACAAGCAGTGCAGATAGTGCAGCAGCAGATACGTTTTAGGTTTTAATTGACACGCACAGTAAGCACAAATGGCATGCGTTTTAAACGTCTGACAGATCACCCACCTACATTTTCATCCGTTCTCGTCAACGAAAACTCACACAAGTCTCATCATGTTTTAGTCATCAAAGAGCCATTTTAATTTCGTCATTGTCTCGTTATCGCCATGAAAAAAAGTGGTGTCAACTAAATGATTTTGTCAGTCATCGTTGACGAAAACGACACTGGTCTGTTAAGGGGTATGGAGAGATTGAGCCGATCTGAACTGTGAGCAAGAGCTATACTAGGCAGGTTTCCAGTGCCTCAAATACTTTGTCACAGATATTTAAAAATGAAAATGTGTCACAACATTCCAAAACAGGAAAGACAGATTCCTTAGGTTCAGATAGAAGAAACATGTTCCAGAAATTGCTATACATTTAATGAGACACTGACATGCTTTAAGCTGTACTTCAGGAACCCTCACTCACCCACCCTGTCAGTTTCTCCAATGAGACTTATGACTAAATCTTAAAATCCTTATCCTACTTATAAGTCCTGATTTAATAGGGATCTCTTCAAAGTAATACGAATTAATCACGACAGGAAAAGCTCTAGTTTTTAGGAGTGTATATATGAAGTTACATTTGTTTAAAAAGCCATGCAAATAGGTTTTCTGCCCAGGTTCTTAATACAACTGTTATTAACATGTCAATCCATATAATAGAACTAAAGATGATTAGACAAATGCCAAAACCTGGTTATTGCTCAATTTAAAAGAAGGGAAAAAACAAAAAACTTAAAGAGTACAAAGCAGTTGCCTCCTCTTCCTGATCAGCTACTTCCCCTCCCCAAGGAGTAATGCACAAAAACGCAGTTCCACTTCAACAGATGTCTGTAGTTGTGTCGGAAAAGCCAAAGTGTAATTCTGTGTTCTTCGGCTGGGAATCAGTGCAAAGCATTCCAAAACTAAAATGATAAATTTCCAAACAATAGACTAAACTTCATCTGTGATTTAACGCTTTTAAAAAAGGACAAAACCAAAAATCTATACTAATCATTTTGATTGTGAAAAATCCCAGATGTAAAGCCATTAAATTTTAAAGTTTTGATGTTTCAGTCTTACAGACAGATATATAAAGTTGAATGAGAGAGAGAAGGTTCTTAGATAACATCTTACACCAGCAGGACAGGGCACAACTGAAGTATGTCAGAAGTGTTGAAAGAATGCAATCTTTGAAGAAAGGCCAAACAGTGAACCAAATATTTAGATACTTTTCACAGGATGTAAAATACTCCAGAAGGACATTTGTGAAATGAAGAAGCTAACCATCTTTTTCTGTGATATACATATTTGCTCAAAAGTAGGCTACATGAATTTCATGTAACTCACAATATTAAAATTACAATAAAAATTCACTACGGTCCATTCTCTGCTGTACTGGACTCTCTCTCTCTGATCTTAGCTTAGGTTCCCTGTGCTTACTGACCCATTTCTATAGTCCACCAACCAACCCAAAAGACGACAGTCTGCACGCTTCTGAAGACCTTTTACAGCAGCACAACAAACAGAGGAGAATGCATCTTAAATGGTTAACCAATCCAAACACAGCTGTACTACTGTCAACCCTGGGTGCTCCATCAGCCTTCATCTGCTCTGTAACTTAGGGAAAACTCCTTTTAGCCAATTACAAACTGTAGCCGAGTAACCTAGTTCACCACAGGGGTCAAATATGCAAGACATGCTTCCCTCTTAGCACACTAACCAGTCATTATAAATCAAACTAAAACTAAACTATCCCATTGTTATGAGCAAGCAAATGTACCCGTGGTTGCATTGACACAAAGGACTATTTAGGACTTCATCCAACACTAGTGCTTCATTGAAGACACTATTTCTGACTGCCAAGTGAATCATTAATCGTCTCCCTACAACACTAATCTGTGGATCAATTTCCACTAAAGTGATTGTTTTATGAAATTCATACCACACACTTCTCCAGAACAAAAAAAAACAACTTGAATTTAATGGGGGTGGTTAACTGAAACGAGCGGTTGTATACACTAAGGTTTCAGCAAGTGATATTAAAGACTTTGCCATTCTCTTTATTTGATATCAATAATTAAATGTAATATGCACATGCATCTAACATAGATTATGAATGATGAAGCTAAGAGATCTTTGAATCCTTTCTTATGAAAGTATAGTAGCTATTTTATATCACTATAAAACAACCCAGAGCACAAGCATTTTAATTCCAAAAAAAAAATGGCCTAATTGAGAAAAACATTTTAGAAATTAAGTAACCACATCTTGATTTGTTTTGTGCCTGATTAAACCAGACCTTTACCAATAGCTGTGGATGAACTGGTTTTTAACCGTGATCATTCAATGGAGTCCCCATTTCTAACCAGGAATTCACCAAGTCGTATCAACATATTTTTCTGGCTATCCTCATCGATTATAACTACAACATGCATTTTCTGTGTTGTTACATTCCAACAATTCACCACGTGTTTGTAATGTCCAAATAAGCAGACCCGGCGGAGGACCCAATAATCAATGCAGCTGGGAAACGCACCGTGAAATCAGCGACTTCTGTACTATGACCCTTTCTCCCCCTTTATCCTTCATAACATTGTGTTAGTAGGTCAAGTCTGAACCTCGCATCTGGATGAATACTGATGATATTCCATTTCAATCTAAGGAGACAATCTTAGGCCTGCAAAAATGGGAGCATTGACAAATGGATATTTTTGGTGTATAAGCTATTGTTCAGTTTGAACAGAATGCCAGGGGCCAGGGCGCGGTTGTGCTGACTGCACCTCGGGATCTATCATTTCGGAGATAAGTTTTCCTGCCGCACTACGGTTAGCTACCCCACCCCGTTCAATAACGCTCAACAGCACATTTCATCTTGCTGAGTTGTCCACGAAACCCACACAATATTAGAAGGAATAAAAACATTGGCTGAAAATCCACACTTAATTGGTTATTGATAAGTAACTTAACTATCTCAGATAACTGCCATTGAAGGCTAATGCTAGCTAAGAAACAGTACACAATATAGAGAGTATCCTGATTCATTTTAGCTAGCGCATGCACTTTCGTGTCTGGACTGCTGTGGTTGGGTGGATACACGAAGAGCAGGTTTTTTTTGTTTGTTTTTTAACCTATGTACGATGGGGGAAAAAATACTCAAAATGTGTTAAACAATCCAAATAATCCACGACCTACCTTCTAAGAGGAAAATAAAATATTCCCGAAAATCTAATGATCGAACCAAGACAGCCCAACACGTATCCCAATTTATTCTTCCCTCTGCCGGAGGTGCTGCTACGCTGACACAATCTGGTCTGTGTGCTCTTTCCCCCTCTCTACTGCAAGTCCCACCCCATCATATTTTTTTAACCAGCCACGTTTGGATCAGCTCTCTTTGACAGATAGGTCAAACAGCCAATCAGTGTCACTTTATGGAAAAAGGGGCCGGAATTAACTCTCACTCTATTCAGGTTCCCAGTTACCGTAAATTATCATTAATTGTGTAATGAAGGCATTTTAATCATTAGCAGTTATGCTGATGCGCCCTTTCTCTGTTTTGTTTTTTGTTTCTTAAAAAACAAACAAAAAAACAACCATTGTCTGAATATTTGCAAACTATTATCGTTTACAGTCATGTCACTTAGAAAACTACAATTTGACAAGTTTTGAACAGCTTACAGGTTCTCTGCTTAGACTGAAAACAATCTTATCGAGATATTTGTCAGTATATGGAAGCCAGGAAGATTCATAATTTGACATCAGGGTGACAATCAGATAATATGTTTTTTATTTATTTTAAAGAGTGTCACTTGTCACAATGAAAATCATTTCAATTGTAATTTTTAAGCTTTAAGGTAAGTTAAATAACATGAAAATTCGCATTATTTTAGATATCAACTGATGATATTAAAATTGTAATTAATTTTTCTCTAGAGAACAAAATGTACCCCAAGTACAATACAGCACCACAAGATGGCGATATTTTGCAAATCCAGAGTGAGGCAGACTCCTGACAACAGGAAACAGCTGCAGGCCATCATCCAATCTGTGTTCCTCAGCCTCCTTCAGGCTTGTAGATAAAGGGTGATGCCTGTGTTTGTGGTCAGTCTGGCAGCCCTGTATTTCACAACTCATGTACCAGGAAAGCAGACTTCTGTACTTTTTCAACAACAAATGACACACTTCAGACTATCAGTTTTAGCTAATTACTCGGTCATTAAGTAAGCATAATTTAATCTTCATTGACAAAAAGAAACAGATACAAAGCAGATTTAACCTCCACAGGATCCTCATCTCAATATAATCAAGTAAATTGTATATTAGAAGATGCAGAAGCCCTTAAAAAGCTTCAATCCAATGAAGAACTTTAGCCAAGTTGTCCTATGCCTGGAACTACCTCAGTTGTTGTCAAGTGATTTTAAAAGATATATCAATATAAATTGTGGCATCAAGCCTTAAGTATTTTTACTTTTGCATAGCACTGTATATACTGTGATAAAAGAGATTTTGATGCCCTTACCTCTTCTCACGGATGGCTTCCTTTCGACTGCCTTGTCTGGGGTTTTCTGAGTGGAATCAAAAGCCGCCTTCATCTGTGCCACCTTCACAGACTGGCCCTGCTCATCAGTTTTGACTTCAGCTGGCTTTGGCCGGTCGTGGTGCTGCAGCTTTTCATGTAGCTGGATAGTCTCCTTTATAAGCTCTGAGACAGGCCTAGATTTAGGCGTGCTCTGGGATTTGTCTCTCAACGACACATTGTCATCTCTCTCTTTGTATGGTATTTCATCCGTTTGATCTGAGATTGCATATTCAGAGTTAAGTGTCAGATTCTGAAGATTTTGCTTCATGTTGGGTGAGAACTGATTGCTTTCGTCAGTGATAACTGTCCCACCTGCAACTAAAGTTGCACCAGCATCACTGGTTGGTACAGCTGTATCCTTATGAGTCTCTCTTACCATCTGTCTCTTCACAGACTGTGTATCTGCTCCATCAGTGGCAGATGTTTTGCTCTCAGTGTCACTCTTTGTTCTTGGAAGTGTTCCTGCAATACTGGTGTCTGTCTTCGCAGCAGTAAGCAGTTGGCCCAAATCCACAACATCACTATTTGTAGGGAGCGACTCCACATGAAACACCGTGGATGGTGCAGATTCTTCAGAGATCACTCCACTCACCTCACATGACATTTTTTCATGTGAAACAGCTGATCGTAACTTGTCTGAGGGTATGCTTTGATAGCGGCCTATATTTGGCCTTATCTCCACATCAGCCTTTACTGTAGCATCTATTGAGTCAACATGCTCATCCCTGGAGTAATGTGATTTTGTGAGTGAGCTCTCATATATAGCATTACCAATCACTGCAGGCTGAAAACAAAGTAGATCAGAGGATGCATTGTGAGCACTGTCGGCCTGTTTCTTGTCCTGCTCTTTATTGTAGGAATCACTTGTTGTAAGGCTTGCATTGGATTGTTTGTTTAAAATCATCTCTGTGTTATTTTCAGGCTGATCATTCTGGTCATTGGGTGTTGCTGATGCTGTAATGTTAAGATTATCCTTTGTTTGAATTTCCAAAGGAGCATCTGTGCTGTCTTTGCAGCTCATATTAACTTCTTTTATTATAGACAGAGAAGGTGCCGCCTCCATTCTGTTTCTTCTAAGTAGTTTCTCCAAAATGGAGCTGGGTTCGATGGGCAAGGCTGTATTTGATTGTGAATCTGAGGATTCGGTTTTACTTTCTTTTGCTGAGTCCATTTGTAGATACTGCTCCTTTAACTTGTTCCCATCACCTGCATCAGCGACCTTTACTTTTGATGAAGCGTAGTCCTTCAAACCTGGGTTTTCATCACATGTTAATGTTTCGTTCTTTGTATCCTTCTCCGTTATGTCTTTTGGGGATCCACAGTGAATGGTATCTCTCATGCCTAATAAAGATTCTTTTTGCAGACTGTTTTTCAAAGGATGTTGGGATTTAGCTGAAGGCAGTTCCTTCCTCTCACTCAAATAGCCTGCTGTTCCTGCACAGAGCTTAATATCCTTATTCTCAGCTTCAGCCATCATGGTCTCATTCAGATCTTGAGCAAACAGCAACTCACTTCCTGTATAAGCTCCACATGTGTTGCTGTCCAGCACTGCAAAGTCCAGTCCACAGCTGTCAAAAATGCTTGCATCCCCCGAGTTTCCATCTTGTGGATGGATTTCTTCAGCCTGGTGCTCCATCTTGATCCCTGAAGATGCTGGAAGCTGTGTCCCGGTTTTCTTTCCGTCTCGGTCAATTTGACTGAATAGCCTCTGTGTTCTTTCAAGCCTCTCAGTTCTTGAGCTACTCTTTTGGTTCTTGTCTGGCTCATGTGGAACCAGTGAAGTGGTCCTGCCTCCTCCTCCTCCTCCTCCTCGCCCACCTCCACCCTCCTTCCCCGCAGCTCCTCCCTGGTTAACATCCCTCTTGCACAAATCTATGTGCTTTTTGCTAGAAGGTGTTGTTGGCTCATTGCTCTCATCCAGATCTTGTGAGTCTAGCAAGCCTGATTTTTTCTCGGAATTACCAGTCTCCTCCTCCTTACATGTGCTTTCTCCCTCCATGACGTCACCTGCTTGACTGTCCACAACTCCAAAGCTGTGGCTAGGACTTGTCTCCTCCAGTTCCTCACTGAGGACCTGTTCTCCAACTTCAACTTTGTCCTGGTTCTGCCCCATAATGGTCTGCAGAGAAGGACATGATGTTAACCTTACAAGAAAAGACCAGTTGTGCCACATGTCTGGAATCTAAAGCCTAAAGTATTTTCCATGGACCATGACTGATCTTTACTGCACCAGAACTTCGGTTATTCTGATTATCCCTTCTAATATTACCTGCTTGATTAATATGCTATCAACTGTGGTGGTAAACTGTGAAACAGAAAAGTGGATGTCTGGGATTAACTTCACAGTTTATGGTTTTAGTCTTGGGGAAGGAACCATGTAGAATGCAGCAAACAATTCAGTCACTCAAGAGTTATTTTCACAGTGGTGGTTAGTTGACTTTCTTATGACCTGAACTGCCACAGCACCCTCTCTGTTGGGTTATTCATGCACTCAACATGTCCACACTAGCTTAACTTCAAGTCAGATAACAGTCACATGATTTAGCAGCAATCTCAGCCAAAATTGTTATGCTTTATTTTGTACTTATAGCTCATTCAAAGGATCACAGCAGTGTTTCCCTCTCTTGTAAAGTAACATTTTTCCTTCATTTTAAAAATCATGCAAATTGAATAGAGGATTGGAAAATTTCCCTCATCACTGAAATCATTTAGTTACAGTACAGGAAAACTCATTCTGATTAACTGATTAATCCCCTTAATACAGGAGGTCTTATGATAGTCTGTCAGCAAAACATTTCCAAACACTGTATTTCAAATGTAAGCTTGTTTGGTCATACTTTTTGTTATCATAAATTTCAACTGATTTGGATTCATGTGATCCTTTTAATTGATAGGGCACCAGTCAATGGTGACTCTTTCTGTCCGACATGTTGAAGGTCGACATGTTAGAATTTAAAAAACTTGTGTTAATACAAAGTATATGTTTCCATTGACCTATCTAAAACAGTCACATCAACAGAGCCTTGTTTATGTTGGTCTAATGTTGGATCATTTTTGTGGCGACATTACCCTGACCTAGTGTTGCAGTTATTGCTTATACAGCAGTGATGGAGATGATGAAGATTTGTTAAAGGTCCCAGAACATTTGCAGTTGGAGGAAATGGAGTGAGTAAAACCTGAATGATCATCTTGTAGACACAAACGTTTCCATTACACTGTGTAATTGTTAAATGAGTTTTCACCCAATAAATTGCAGCAGTAGGCAGAGTAAACAGCGAGGCACAATGAACAATAATCTGGACCATGAGTCTTTTTCCTGTCTATGTCCTCATGCCTCATTTGTGCGACAACATATGACTACTCTTGTCTTATCATCTGACAGCCGTGCACACTGACTAAACACATGGCACAGGGAGGCAATGTTATCACACGACAATAGTGGCACAGTTGAGTGAGGAAGCTGTGCTAGCGAGGAAGAAAGACAACATAAGTGTTTTAAGACAGAGTTCAGGTGTGTAAACATGGCAGAGCAAATTATGGGTATTTGTTTTACTTCAGATCAGGCTAAAATAGGGATACAGAAATTTGCATGAATTGATTATTCTCTACCTACTGTCAGTGTGGGGAACCCCTTCCCTGTAGGCATTTCCTCCCTGCTTACAACTAGTCTATTATTCTGTCTCATCCTCCTTGAACTGATCATTTGATCACCATGTGCCCTGCTGCCTCAACATACTCAGACATACAGGAATTCAAGACCAGTGGACCACAAACTTCTCACAAACCAAACTTTTAGCATCTAGGAAAATACGTAGCTTATCTACCAGACCACCTTTCTGTTGATTACAACATAACAAAGTGGCACAAGGGTCTGGCTAATGGCAGCTTACTGCTTTCATAGTATGGTGAATATAACATTGATCCTCGATCATATGAGTAAATTGACACTTACCAGGTTAGAGGTTGTAGCCAAGTCGATCGCTCTCGCTCAGGACTGACAGTGTGCTCTTTGTTGGATGTTTGGTGATGATCAGTCCTCCCTCAATTGCACAAGCAATGGGAGCCTTATATTACATCCATGTGATGTCACAGCACATTTGACTAACACAATCAGGGAAGCTCTGAGTTGTAGTTTAACTTTTTGCTGCCTTGACAAACTTAGAAGAAGCTACCTTTAATATCGTCATTTCTGTTTGCTTGTGTGCGTTCTGATTTTAGGAGTATGTGTTCTGAATGTGATACCACTCTGAGATTACATGTTCGTATGGGTTTAACTTTTTACTTTGAATTGAAGAGACATTTTAGAAAACATGATAAGTAATACAGAAAATACACTGGCATACTAGAAAATATTAAAATCATCTCAGAAAACATACAAAACTGTAATTCTGTTCTGTGAAATGTTCTGTTTTGTTGGATAACCTGTCATTTCTAATTTGGGTTGTTTTTGCAGTTGTGATTTTTTTTGGAGTTGTATTGGTATTTTCATTAAAAAACGAATAACTAAATAAAAATAAAAAAAACCATTGTGGTTTTGTTTCAAGTCTATTTTACAAAATGTTATTCTAGTTCTGTTTTCTAAAAGCCCAGGTCTCCCAATTGGAGTACTTTTTTTCCAAACTGTGTCTAAACGGCCCTTTTTGGAGGCGTCACCCAGACTATCTGTACTAAAACCTCTTTGATTTTGTTCTGCTTTACTTTCTCAGAATTGGCCTTTGCATAAGTAATATTTACATATTTTACTATGATTTGAGTGAAGTTTCAAGCTACAGCTACATCACTCCACAGGGATATTCATTTTCATCCTGAAAATGTTTGCTTTTAGTTGTTTGTTTTTTTAACGTGAGCCTGAAACATTTTTCATTGGTGCTATGTCCCATCTTCATTTATTCTTCATCAGTAACATATACCTATGACTAAATATCTTTACAAATATCACAGGTGTTCTCTTTACTATGACTCACAAAGTAATAGACCTTATGGCTGCAGAAATGTACTAATTTCATTGTGGGTATGCCATTTTTGAACAGAAGCCTGAAAACAGGCACAAGGCTCAAAGTGTTGAATGTTCCTTTTTTTCTATTTTCTTTCCTTTTTTTGTGTTGTAGTAAATCTTGAAATATAAATTTTGAGCGTTCTGAAATATTTTGCCATCTGTTTTGCTGTTTTAGAAATCTATTGTATTTTGTAAAATTATATCAGGTTATCTGTTTTGTTGCTGCATTTTACACAAAAGGGGTAGTGTAATTACTGGTGGACAATTACAGTCAGCCCGGGTATGTCAAAGAATGTGGAACATTATCTGAAAAACAGCTTAGACCATTTCTTTTGTTTCTTTTGGTTTCCATAGTAACAACCAAAACAGGATATGTCCTCAGATAATAAAACAAAAGTGGAGGTACAGCGGCCAAGAATTCACCGGCAGAAGAAGGGGAAGAGGGGCCAGCCCACACCCAGCGGCTGCACACTGAAGACTACTGTGTTAACAGACAGACGGCCAGTGTTCAGGCCAGCTGGTGTTTCTATGTTTGCAAGGTGTTACAGGTCACTTTCAGTTCAGCCAAGGCAAAAACAAATCTATCTCTGATTTAAGGTTATCATTAATTCAAAGCAGATTCCATAGGTTACTTGGCAGGCTGACAAGTCAATCTACCAATTAAATCTGGACACATTTATAGTAGTCAGTCAATTCGTGTTCTCAGCTTTACTGAAGCTGAAATGCTTTCCTCAGGTGTTAGCATGCAGAAAAATGCATATTTCTGTCAGCTCAGTTCCCCTCTGCACCCAATTCTGTATAGACACATAGAGGCAAGGATGGACATGAGCATATAACTTAAGTAATTTACTGATGTCATGCAAACAGTGTCAGGAAGCCAGATGTTACATAACCTGGCTGGTAGAAAATGGTTCTCCTGCCAAAGCATACAGATGAGAGCACTATGATGTAATGTCAAGAGCACACACTCCATTACAGTCAAGTCAGAGCACATATATTTCAGTTTTGCCTATATATCTGAGTCTGACCATTTTTCTCTGTCCAGAACATTTTATTCTGTCCTCTGCTTTAGTCAAAGGAGTTTTTGTTTTATACAACTTAAACTCAAACACAGAAAACCGAATACATGGAAGATTATGTAAAAGAAATTTTTATTTCCATAATTAACACATACAGTACATTATCTTTACAACATAAAAAGTGCAATATGCATTCAAACTACAGCAATGTACAGTACAAAAAATACTGCATACTTAAATATAAAAAGAAAATGGTTACAAAACTGTGACGTAACCTATTGTGATCGTGTCACACCAGAGTGACAAAAGCCTCAAAACTCATTGATGATATGAGCATAAAAGCTTAACAGCTATGAGTCTAACAACTCCTCAGAGTCTCTTTCGTTACTCCCAAAGGTGCAAAAAGAGGTGACAGCATTTAAATATATACGCAACTGACATTATGATTCACATACTTTGTACAGCTTCAATAGTGTTTCAAATTTGTTAAGACAGCCAAAAATAACTTTGGTCTTCATTTCAAAAAGCACAAATGAGTTTAAAATATTGGCAGCACTTAAAAATGAATTTAAGCTAAAAAAACACTTAGCTGTTATGTTTGTTTATGCTGTATCTTCTGTTATGTCAGAAATGTCCAGCTAATATTAGCTTGGGAAAATCTCTCACAGACTTGAGAAGATTTGACTCTTGCACAAGGTGTTTTTTGTTATTTCAAGCCACGCAGTGACTCCTCGTCACTCCGCTCCCCCAAAAACATTGTACCATGTAGGGGAAAGATGAGGTTAATAACATTACTGCAATGTTATTTTGGAAGATAGCTTGATGTGTACCAGTATTCGTTCAATAAAAAAAGCAGTGCAAAAGAACAACAAACTCAGAAAAGCTTCTGTTCTGTTCTGTTTGTTGAAAACAGTGTCGCTGGCAAAGGTTATAACCTTCTCTTTCCTTTCATCCCATTCACTCACTCAGACTTTCCTGCAGTTAATGCATTAGTATACACTTCTGCGTTAAAAACTGATTTCCTCGCTCTAACTTGATCTCAGTAAAGGAACTGAATTAAACTCTGGCTTGGTGTTTTTTGTCTGTGCAAGAGCTCAACAAATGAAACATGAGGTAACCTTTTAATCTTACGACTCTAAAACAAAACCTGTGATAAACAATTCTACATTTATGTAACACTTAGTTTCTCTTAAATTGTTTAAGGGATTCAAGTTTATCAATGTAGGCTACCACTTTGTACCTGACGGGTAAAGGTAATGTAAGTGCCAATGAATAGCAGGTTAAAGGTTATAGAGTGCCTTGTACCATCTTGTCCTGCAGTTTATCACACAGCTCTGTGCCTCTGGTCTCTTGGGTAAGGCACTTGTTTGTCCATAATGCAAACAAAGTTATAGATGAACTCATGGCTTAACACATTTTTCAGATACAGCAATATGACTTTCATCACTGTGAACAGCAGTTTGAGAAACAATGTGGCAAAGGAGAGTACCCCCTCCTTGTATAACAGTTGGCATCTTTTATTTTCATTTGTTTTCTTGGACTAAACTCCTGTTTTCAGAATATGTGCAGCTCCCTCCATCATCCTAGCATGTCAGATGGGGAGTTGAGTGGAGTGTATAAACATATAAACTCCACTTGATTTGTCAGCTTCTGGGCTCACATGGAAGCCCTCTCTCTGGAGTGTGCAGGTCCTTGCGGTGTTGGGACCCTGCAGAGGTTGTGGGAGAGTCCCACTCCAGGCCTGTGTCTGGCTCTGGAGACAGTGAAAGCAGCAGCAGCGTCCCTGTGTCAGAGGAGCAGGCTGAGCATAGGTCCTCGGAGGAGAAGTCGAGGTTGCCCAACTTGGCCAGCGAGTTGGAGCGCTTCAGCCGCGAGGGCACCGTCAGCCCTGCCAGCCGCATTCGTGTCTCGATCTCCTGTGCCCTCTGGCGTACAAGGCCAGGTTTCCCACGAACGCTGCGGAGACTGTCGCTGCTGGAGCTGCGTGTTAAGGTGGAGCCATGAGGCGAGGAGGTTGGTGTGAGCAAACCAGATCCTGCCACCCCCAACAAGGCTTCATTGGTCAGTGGCACCACCAGTGGCTCTAACCGCACCTGGCATGGTGTTGAAGTCTTAGTGAAGTCACCCGTAAAGCCAGAGAACTCCCTCTCCTCCTCCTCTTCCTCATCTTGCGAGGAGCTCTTCTTGGACCTTTGGCATGCATCTAAAGGCTTCAGAGAGTGCAGGGTCTCCTGAGACAAACCTGAAAGCCTCTCTAGTCTCTCTGCATGACGGCGGACCAGCCCAGATCGACGCAGCTGTAAAAGGGTCTCCTGTTGACCAAGGTAACAAGCCACTCCAGGTTTTACTTCATCCAAATCTTTTCTCATCAGCTCAGGGAGAGCATCTGAGGCAGCTGGAAACTGGCTGACATCAATCTCAGTCTTAACTTCCAAGTGTTCACCATTGTCATCAGGTTCCACGGAACTCACTGATTCTCCTGGCTCCTCCGTTCTATCAAGTGGATCAGTGGGTAGGCAGGCAGCACAGTTGGCACAGTCACACAAAGGGCCATGGGGGCACAGCAGTCCCAGTGAAGACAAGAGGCCTTCACAAGAGGGATGGGACTGTGGGAATGCAGCACTTGGGACTTCGGAAGGTGAGCTGGGGTTAAGGCAAAGCTTAGGAGTTGAATTTGTAGAATCTGCATGCTCGTTGGATTTAGTCTGATCCAAGCTATACAACTTAGAAGCATCACATGGAAGAGGGATGGAAGAAGATTTTTCCTGAATGAATACAAGTCAAGAAAACAAATGCAAGATGAAAATTATTCATATAGTTATGAATGCTATTTTTATTTAAAGTATGGGCTAATCACATTGCTCAAACTTACATTGTAGTTGCAAAGAATGCTGAAGTGGTTGTTGTTGTTGGAATTTTCATTGAGGGTTGCCAGGTCCATCCCAATACCCTCCGTATCGCCCTCTACCTCATCATCTTGTGTTTCACCACCACCCCCTTCTCCACCACCTCCATCATCAGGCTGCATAAGTACCTCCATCTCTGCTTCCTCCTTTTGTACATCCTCCTCATCTTCCTCTTCCACTGTGCTGAACTCCAGCCTCAAGCGAAGCTCTTCCAGTGGCTCTGGGCCACGACTGCAAGTCTGAGCAGCAGTCCCCTCTGCTGTAGGCCCAAAGTGGGGGAGTGGGAGGCCTTCACGCCCATCAAAGGCCTCATCGTCCAGCAGAGCGTCTCGCTCCACATCTTCAATTTCTATGAAGACTTTTTCCATACCAAGAAGGGGTGGGGCTCGCACAGGTGTTGATGGCTCACTGTCTAGTGCAGAGTCAGAGAGCCGGCGGAAATAGTAGTTGTTGTAGGCTGGGTCGATCTCCAGCGCAACAGTCCTGCATGGGGAGGGGCATGCTGCACCTTTATCAGACAGCACCTCCTCACAGCAGGGAGACATCCCGGGCTCTGGAGTCAGGTGTCCTCCTTCCTCTCCTCCACAACACTGAGCCAACCCTTGTTGACCCTCTGCCATCTCACAGTCTGAATCTGGATGCCACAGCTTGTTGTGACGTTGTTTGCTGGAAATAGAAAAATACAGGAGATCCTAAGTCAAAAACAGGTTGATTTAACAGATTAATAGTAAACACTCCACACACACAAATGGAATGAGGCAACTTTACCTAGCATCTAAAATGCCCTCGTACTCAGCCAGCTGTCTCATGAAACCTGGGTTGGGTCGTGTGATATTCCTCTTTTGCTTAACAAAGTTGTAAGCTTTCTCTAACGACCAGCCGTACTCCTTCATAGCATATGCAATGACAGTGGAGGCAGACCGACTGACGCCCATCTTGCAGTGAACCAGACACTTGGAGTGGTTCTTTCTATGAAAAAGAATCATATGTACACCCATGTAATACACAAATTGTATATAAAGCCAGCTACAAGCAGAAACAAAAAAGGTTTTCCGTCTCTTTTGCATATTTGTTTGGGAGTGGAGGGGAGGTGATAATGAACTGGAATGGACGCAGGATACAAGTTTATCGAACTGTCACATTAGCCTCTGTGCTGTGAAACAATCAGCTATTGAAATTTTTCCATTTTTCCCTTGTTTACTCTCCCTCTCTTGGTTGGCACTTACTCAGCTCATTGACTGACTCTTCATAGAACACATCTAGTAGGGCCTTTAGTTCTACACATGAGAATGTTGAGCTCAAACCATGATCATAACATTTACCAATTACATATAGACTCATAAAAAGTAATCCTTAATTTCTGTTATCAGTTTTTTAAACAATACATTTTTTTCTTCTCTGTCAAAACTGGATCCCCAAAATACAAAACAAACATAGGAAATGAGATTGAAAATTTTTTGAGTTCACTAATTCCAATGATGTTAAGATGTATTTGTAGTTAACTAATAAGACAGGTTTTCTGTTCCACTGGGGGCTCACTTTGCTTTCACAATGAAGTTGTATGTGTCATTCCAGTGAGCAAGCAGGTCGGTGGCGTCCTCATCGTAAACACGTATGTTGTGATAACTGAACGTCCCCGGAAAGAAGTTGTCAATTTCCCTGGTAACGTTGAGGATGTAGCCCACCCTGAGGGGGGAAAGATAATATGAACTCATGAAAAACATTCTTTCTAGCTTGAATCATAATGAAAATATGTGTTATATGTGGTTATCTTAGCTCCTCTATAATCTAAAATAAATCACCCTGTCTCTTGCAGCTCCTCCAAATTAGATGCATTCCATTCAGATCCCTAAAAACAAATGAGAGAAAATACTGTTTAGACTGAGTGTATTTTCAAATCTTTAAGAGACTGTTCATTTTCCAAAAACAATTATTTCACCGGGGAGATTACTTAAACATCAGTATGCTTTTGGGATGTGAAGTAAAGGGAATCATCTTTAGTTCTGTTATTCTTAGCAACAAGTTCATCAGAAGTTTTTCTGAATGTGTGACAGCTTGAATTTTCCTACCAGGTAAACGTGGTCAAAGATGAGAGTGGCTTTGTCCATCTGGCCAAGGATTAATAGCATCTCATTGTCAATGAACTCTTTATACTCCTTCAAGTTGCAATTCATGTGCTGCTCCAACTCTGTGCGGATCTGGAAAAGAAAAACAAAATGGTTTGATGACTCTCTGAAATCTTTTAAAAGTTAGTCCCCGTACATCATGTGAACATGATCAATAATGCCTACAGAGCTGAAGAAGGCTCTGAAAATATTTCCACACACATCCAGCTTCAAATTTTACCTGCTGGAATACCATTAAGAAACAGCAGCTAGGGTGTACCGTGGAGTTCTTTTGGGAGACCAAGTAAACTTTTAGAAACAACTGCAGCCTGTTGTCAAGTAGATGAAACACTTTACAAATAAGATTTATATGGAAAAGGGATCAGATAGAAATAGACCAATTTCTGAATTGCCTTTTTTTTTCTAAGGTCCTGCAAAAAGTAATCTCTGCCTCGCTGATATAATTTATGAATGACAGAAGCTTTATCAGCTTCCAGTCTGGTCTTAAAGCAGACCTGTGATACACAAAGACAATGTCTGAAAGGTACAATGTGGATAAGAAAGCACCATTTTAAAATCAATTTCTTAAATCAATAAAACTTTGATTTTAGCACCAATAGAAGGAAAATGGATTTAATTAATTGTCAACCAATTCTCAAAGTGAATGTCAGTCAAATCCAAAAATGTAAATGAAGTGGCTTCTATGACATGAAACAATAAAAGAACACTGCAAAGTATCTTAAAGCTATAGTCTACGATGTTTTCTCAGAGCCAGAGAAAGCCAGAATTTTAACAACACAGCCAAGAAACTCCCCCTCCTTCCTCCAGAGCTCCTTCCAAAGCCACGCCCCTAGAACGTCACTACACACACTGCTTTGATCAGCTGGCAAAGCTGCTAGCCGCGACACAGGCAGAAGGGTGTTTTGTAGCGCAGCACAGCTGAATCACCGGCAAGAATTATAATGCTTGAAAGTTTTAGTTGCTGCTTTTTATCCTCCGCTCCTCTCTGTTGTCTGCTAACGTCTTCTCTCTGCTATGCTGCGGTCACATGACGTGCCAGTAGTGAGTGCATGGAGTAGGTGACAAAGTAAACAGGAGGAGAAACGGGAGCAGTACACAGCGCATCTTGTATGAATTCCGATCGGCTCAAACAGAAGCCTGCTCGGTCTACTGAAGTACATTCAAGCACTTACAAAAATAATTACTTTGATTTTAATAAATCCCCTTGAAGCTTCCGCCATCTTTCAATGGTTGACCCAATATTTATTCTACTCCGGTGTTTTCTAATCTCCTCAGGCTGTTTTCACACATATTTGGGTCGAGCCAGGCGCTGCCGCAGTAGTGAAATGGAAACAATGTTTCATTTT
>JAPMNP010678425.1:0-14626 GCA_029874935.1 Atherina boyeri | reverse complement strand
ATTACACCTGTTTGACTTGTTACTCTTCTTCATTGCTCTTATACTATTTTATTTCATTTTTACTGTGTTGTTACTTACTCTGGTTTATTCTTTTATTCTCTATTGCATTTATATTATACAAATCTTACTTTTATTTATTGTGTTGTTACTTACTTACTCTAATTATTATTTTTATTTTGTATTGCACTTTTACTGTTTTATTTAATTTTTTACTGTACTGTACTGTTACTCACTTTGCTTTATTGTTTAATTTTGTAATGCAATTTATTTAACTTTTTTACTGTGTAGTTTCATACTCTGATGTGTTTTTGTGTTTTGTAAAGTGACCTTGGGTTTCCTGAAAGGCACTTAAAATAAAATATATTATTATTATTATTATGATGAAGAAAAATCAGCACCTTCCCACAGGGTTGTACTGAGGTGTTTGTGTTTCTAATTTTGCTTCAACATGCAATGACCAACTGTTTCATTTCTTTGAGTCACTCTGTTTTCTGTTCTATCCCGACTCATCTTCTAGTGTGCTGAACCACTGTAGCTCACGCTGCACTGTCTTCTTCTTCATTATGTACCTGCTGCTCGGTCTATGTCTTATAATCAGAAAAATATTTACTGAACAGAGCCAGAGAAGGCTGTTGGTTGCAAGATGCAACACTCAGGAAAAACACAGTTAACAAACCCAACGTTGTTGTCCACGGTCGCAGCTTCCAGGTTTCAAAGATGGCGGGATCAGGAGTTGTCATGACTCATTTCGTGACGTGACATTCTGGCCAATAGTGGCCATCAATCTGTACCAGTCACATCTTGGGCCTGACTCCACACCTTCAGAACCCCAACGGGGTGGGTGCTAAAAATGTGTCTACTCACCCCGGGAAAATCCTAAATGAAACAACAAAAAAACAGGAGGAGTGCTGTCGGGCTGGGCCTAGTAGGTGCTAGTGGAAAATGGGCATTAGTTCCTGTGTAGCACCAGTTTTCTTTTTGGTGCTGAAGTTATAACATTGGTGGCTGAAGGTGATTCTTAGTTAAACTCTGGCTCAGAACCAGCACTGGACCCAGTTTGGTAGAAAAACTGAGATCTTTCAGATATATTGCTCATGATGGCCTGGAAACTCTACAGAAAGTTATGAGTGAATGTGTTTTCTCATACTCCCCCTCCCTGGAAGATTTCAGGGAATGAAAACAGATTTGGTATTGCTAATGCTAAATTATTCTTGTTCATATCAGCTTTGGCAAGTCAGCTCCAACCCACATGTTGACTGTTCAAATGAGGTGGAAGAGGTCTTTGAAATTCTATGCTGCCCAATACCATCAATTCTTTGAGTAAAAGGCTAGCCTAAAATCCAATGTAAATCAAATAAAATTTTATTTATATGGTACTTTTCATACAAAAGTAAGTAATACAAAGTGCCTCACGGAGGCTAAAAACAAAAGCAACAAAGAAAAGTAAAAACAAGGAAGAGAAAAGACCCACCCCTCCCAGACGTATTCACACCCTAAAAACAAGCACACACTCACACCAACACACAGGAACATCAGTACTCGTACGCTCACGCTCAACTCCTCTCATACTAGCTGACACTAGAGAGACATGGCTGGGCATGACACATCGGTGAGAGAAGGCCACATGTGGGGGCCAACCACACCCAGAGGGACCCTGGCCCTGACCACCGGGAGCATCGCCGCAGAGGCCACTCCGGACACGGTAGACAGGTGGCCCCACATCAAGGGGTGGGGCCCACCAGTCACCCAGGCCAGAGCCCTCCACGATACAGCACCCCCGACGGCCAGCCAGACATCGCACCCAATGTGGTCGGCCCCCACGAGGAGACACTGGAACTAACGCTGGGTGGAGATCGTAAAACAAAACTTTGGTAAAATAAGGTAAGAAGTAAACTAAATCACTAAAATAAATATGACGTAACAAGTAAATAGTAAATACTCAAAAAGATAAGTAAATAAATTAGAGAATAATAAAAAAAACTTTCTAAAATAGACTAAAATAAGATAAACTAAAATAGCAGATCATCGGTTAAAAGCTAGGCTAAAAAGGTGAGTCTTGAGTCGCTTTTTAAAAACATCCACAGTCTCTGCGGCAGGCTGTTCCACAGATGGGGACAATAATAACTAAAAGCCGCTTCCCTGTGTGATCTTGATCTAATTCGTGGAATGGTTAAAAGGCCGGTGCCGGAGGACCTCAGGGTCCGTGAGGGTCGATGTAATAAAAGTAGGCCAGATAGATAAGAAGGCCCAAGAGCGTTAAGACATTTAAAAACGAGTAGAAGAATCTTAAAATCGATCCTGAAGTGGATGGGGAGCCAATGCAGCGAACTTAAAACTGGTGTGATATGCTCCCGCCCTATGTAACCCAAAAATGTTGGATGTTGTCAATGTCAGTTAAAATTTATTGTTACATTTACAGTCAGTTCATAAGTTTGATCTGATTGCAAACTTATGTGAAGTGTACATTTCTGTACCTGTGGTTGGGCAGGGGATGGTGCATCAGAGTTTTGAGTTGGCTGCTGGCTCTGCTCCTGCCGCTGGGGGACAGCAGGGATGGTTCCTGAGCCACTTCCTGCTCCGTCTTGTGCTGCTGGGCCTTGATGAGAGAGAGCTGCCTTCAGCCGCTTCAAAGACACAGACAACGCTCCATGTAGGTCATACATACCAAACTCACAAAAGAAGCTAAATGATCACATTTGTGCTTCCAATTTAACACAATTAAAGTGAATGAACAATTTAACCTGTGTAATAAGTGAATGCACCAGAAATAGACAGTTTTTCTTTTCATAGCCTGCACCCAATAAAATGACAGCATGACTGGTAATCTCACCATCTTGGTCTCAGAATGAAGGCTATATCCAGATGGGGAGGAAGAACCACTGCTCGCCCCTCCAACTGGGGGTCCTGGAATCCCAGGGATGTTAGGCACTGTGTTCACTGGCCTCGCAAGCTTCATGTTCCAACAGATACCCACACAGAGGGTAAGGGAGAAGTAAATGCGAGGGTGAAATACCATTTTAAATACCATGTGTTACACATTTCTTCCCAATCTCAAACACATGACTTACAGATATAACTGAGGTCATCTGTGCAGGACTGGGCAAAAGAGGAACAGTCTGCCCATTGGGGAGGTGCCTCATCAGTGGATATGCACTGGTAGGGGAGCTGTTGACAAGATTAGACATTTGAACAATTAAGGGATGATGCCAATGGGATTTGATGAGCGAATGAAATGTTTAAGTAGGTGAGTCACTAAAACAAAGAAAAACCTTATGATGGATAACCAACAAAAACCTTCTGATGCTGGCAATTAAAAAAAAAAAATAAAAATTCTGAGACAATATTTGCATTTTGAAATGTTTTGCAAATACTGAAGCAAGGCGAAGAAGTGCCCATATAAGCAAATAAGAACACAATGTAGTTTACCCAAGCTGTCTGTTAGAGGGTGGAGCTTGCGTGATCACAGAAGTTGGAGATGGCAGAGTCGGGTGTAGTGGGTCATTACTTAAGTGAAGGGGAAGAGAACCTGGACGCACAATAGTTGGAGTGGGAGCTGAGGTTGCAAGAGGCTTTGTGAGAATTTCCTGTTAAGAAATTCATAAATTCCTTTTACACACATGCACGACCAGTACATACAGTATGTAAAGCACTTTGCTAAGCATCCAGCCTGTGCCAATCAATTGTATCTTTCCTCTTACCCTGGAGCTTCTGCTGTTGTCAGACATGCTCGATGAAGAATCTGGACTTTCAGGAGGGGATGAATCAACTTGTAAAGGACCTTCATCCTCTTCTTTTGCTTCAGATGGTGTTTGTAATGGTGGAGCCTATAAGATAAAACACAGAAATGATAAGAGGACATATTTCAAGTCATATAATAATAAAGCAAAGCCAACAATATTCCACAGATTGAACATTTATCCTTTTTCCTCACAGGGTGTTTTGTCCTGTGCTCGTCTTCCTGTGCTTTGCAAAACTCCTGTTCAAAGGAGCTGGCCAGCTCATTGAATAAACCGACCTCCTCACAGTTTTTCAGGAAACGTGTGGGGGTGGGGGTCTGGTCTGCAAGAAAATTGCATTAGTCATACAGTTAGGAAACAGAATTATCGCCTTAAAATCAATGAGTGGTATGTCAGTGTGGGCCTATGGAGTATGACAACTTTATAACTCCTCAGTTCATTACCTGCAATGATTACAGAGTCAGTCCTGGCAGGACCAAATTTTAAAGTCATTTCATGCTTGTGTTTATGGACTGACAGGTGGTCTTCATTTGTGAATCTCTGCAATAGAAAAGTGTCAGTTAAATATAGACAACGTAGAGGCTTATCATCAAGATAAAGAATTAAAAGGGCAGTATCAGTGTGCTTGCTATGCTGCCAAAATATGACAAACAAGAATAAGAAGCAGCTATTTATAGTTTGTGCCAGATGAATAACAGCACTTGCCTCCTGAACAGATGATCAACAGAGAAGCAGACCCCTATGAGGCCTTTTCCCAAACAACACCAAATAGCAGTACCCTCTACCAAGTCTGATTAGAACAAATCTCAAAAATAAAAGGGCTCCGGGTAAATGGCTAGACAATTACACACTCTCACTGCCAGTCTCATAGTGATTAACTCAGGCAATGGTTTATTTCTATTAAAACTGGCAGCTCATTATACAGCTTATAGTGGATGGAAATAGGCTTATTAACTCTTGAATAGCATTTTGATTACAAGTTAATAAACAAAAAAGCTTGAGGTGTGAGATTGTGGTGTGGTGCATTTAAAGCTCCATGGAGAAAATCTGTGAGGCAATGCTGCCTGCTGCGTTACATACTGTCATAAATAAACAGAAACGTCAGCGCAAATGGCAGGTTTGGTGATTTCTTAATTCACAGGGAAGAAGTTCTAGTTGTGACTTAAGTGTGTTTGTAAAGTCGGGATGATACTATATTTGTAACCTGTGCACATGACATGAACCACCCATTGCTCATTTGAGTAAATCTTACAAGCACATAAAATCAGAGAGTGACAGGCTGGAAAACAGTCAAGCTGAATACTGGCCTACTTTAGCCACTGACCAATCAATCTTTGCATCTCTCTGTCTCTCTCTCTCTTTTGTTATATTTCTGAGTTTGATCATTACTTTGTGTTATATGGAAAACAAAATTGGATAAAGGGTAATGTGTTTGAGAAATTTACCTGCCCACATCCAGGGGCAGTGCAGACAAAGGGTCGGTCATCCCCCATCTCAGATGAATGTTCTGCATGAAAAAGAAAGAAAAAAAGAACCAAAAAAACTGAGCAATCGTTTATTATTTACATATGAAATAATCGAATATTCCAGGTTTCAATGAATGTTTAATTTATGTCACTTCTACGTTAATGACAACGTTTTTACAGTCAAGTTAGCTGAGGGGAACACAGTTCATATCCTTTAGGACTGTTGCAACATCTGCGTGTCTGGAATGACTACTATGCACCTGTTGAAAACTGAAATCGGTGTCAGCGCCACTAATTCCATGTGCTCATCTGTCAGCAAAAGCGCTTGAACTAGTCACACTACAAATGGTTAGGAGGGAGGTTCACAGGCCGAACACCGCTGGCCTGTTTGTAGCATTTGCTCAGAACTCAGCTGAGAAAAATCAGGGACGAGCCTTCAACGATGAGGCAGCAGAGCAAACAAGATACCACACAACCTACCAAATAGTGTCACCGAGTCGTCCAGCATTTGCTACCTTGAGTAGTTATTTACATTGCCCAATTACGGTCAATGGAAAGGTTAATCTCAAGTGCCAAATCTTTGACTTTCTGAAATATGGGCCCCAATGTATTATGTATTTATTGCTTAGCACATCTAAACATTTCAATCTAAGTCTGATTTGTCATTATAGCGAACGTGAAGGCTGATGTCGTGCAAAGAAATTACAAGAATAGATAAACCAGATACGCCAGGCAGAAACGATTTTTACAATATCTTAAAATCTCACTACAGCTAGCTTTGTTAATGCTAATAGCTAGGCGAAGCTGCATTAGCTTGCAATGATAATTTACACTATATGGTCCGCCAGGTTGGTGGCTAGCGTTTCATGTTAGCAAGCTAATGCTAAGCGAGCTATGCTCATAAACTGAACTGCAGCTGCAAAAGGTGTATCACATGATTCGAAAGCATTGACAGTATACATTTCACTTCACGTCGTAATTACTGTTTGGTGATCTGAAATATGCCAAGACTCACCTGACGTTTAAACTGCCTCTTCACTCCCCCCTCCCTGCTCCGGACAGTGCTGCTGAGCTGCCTGCCCGTTGTTGACACACTGACACTTCCATTGACCAAACCTCGCGAGAACAGAAACATGTCAGCATATTACGTAACAGGATTGATCTTGCAAGAAAATTGATTGATTGCCGAATCCATTCATATAATCTGGATCTATACATATCCTCCGACTTTTGCATTTACATAACCCATTTACGTAAACTAAGCCTAAATGCCGATCAGTTGTTTGGAGCCAAGAAACAGGGAAATCTCATAAACACGTTTAGTTCTCTGAGGGCTGTTAGACAAAAGCGCCCACGGTGGTTACATAATATTTTAGGCTATTTCCGGATGTTTTCATGGCAGTACATGGCATGTTTGATTCTAGTGCTGTGTCGCAGCTGTTGCAAAGCCAAAAAACAAACATACAAAGCAACACTTAGTGTTGAAGTTTTCCGCTCCAAAACATTCAAACTAAAAAAAATTAAAACAAATTTTCAAAAATATCTTTTATTTCATTCATTACTCATTAATAAAATATCCAATTGATAAACCAGTGTGTACTTAACTGAAAAATCATGTCTAATCTATTAACAAGATTATAGTGTGAATTAAGTGGTATTGGCAAGCTAACAAACAAAAAATAAGTGACAAAAACAGGTTTGAATGCACACACACCTTATTGAAATCAATCCCAGTCCTGCTGGCGTGCCTTGAATAAACTAAGATTTAAGCTTAAAAAGCTTTGCTCAGTTGGCATCTTAAGTCATTTAGCTGAAAATTAATACCAATGGGAAGGCACTGGAGATTTGGGCAAACATACCATTTATGTTAATTGAAGCAGANATAAATCTGGTACACGATTAAAAACAATTAACCCCCCCAAAAAACAAAACAAAACCACACACCCTCAAAATCTGCAATTCTCTCAGGTTTTACATTCTTTTTATTTCTTAGATTAGATAAAAATCCAAGTAGAAGTTTATATTTACATAAAAAGTAAAGCATCCTTGTGCTGTACAACAGCTTTTCGTGTCTTCTGTCATGCTTAAAAACTTTAAAATCAAATGGAGGTGCATTACATAGAAACCAATAGGGATGTTGAGCCAATAGTACATATCCCTATCCAACTTCATAAAGTAACTTTTGTCAGCTCACTTAGAACTCAAAAATGTTAAAAACCTGAATGCAGTTTGGGGGGGGGCACGACAAAACAAGCATCATCTACTAGTTCAGAAAATTAGCATTACAATACACTGGAAAACCCCAGATTACAATGTACACACACACACACAGACAACGGAGACATAAAATTAAGCTCACCAGTGGTTATGGACTACATTCATTTGAATCTTTATGTTGCATCAAAACAAAAGAGATGTTACAAATCTATTGAAAAAACTAGTCAACCATAAACTGTTACTTAAATCAAGTATTACAAACATTTTACTGAGTAGGAAAGTCAACACCTGCTCCAGGTTCCTCTAATTGTTCATTAGCGCTAAAGCAGAGGTTAGTTGTCAACAAAAAACACCCAATTCTCAAAAACAGCTGTTCTGTGAACACTTTACAAAAGCAGATAGAACTATCCATATCCTACAGTACGATATACTGAGGGTTCCTGTTTGCACCTTGACTGAAGCCTTTCTGTGTAGGGTGCCTCCCACAGGCAAAGAACATTGTTAGATTACCCAGCTGCGCTAAATTTTAAGCAAAGTAGTAGTGAATATCGATGGTTGTCCAAACTAAACCAGAGTTCGGCAACACCCAAAGTCAGAAGTATAACCAAAGTTACCAAATTTTCCCATTAATCATGCTGACTGAAATGGATACCAGCATTACTAAAATTGAACAACAAAAGGGAAGTTTCCAGTTTTGCTTGTAACAAACTAATGACGTGACTTGGTAAACAAGTACTCTTAAGCATTCTTAAGTAGCGTATCTACTATGCAGAGCCAAGCTATTTGAAAGTTAACAAAAATACAGAATACAAACCAAACATCACATTCTTGCATGTGAAACCAAGACATGATGCCTGGCTTTTTTTTCAGGAAAAACCATATCCAACATAAAAACAATGAACCACTGGGATCAAAAATATCTTGTAGGTTAGATAAGAATCACAATTGTTCAATCCATCAACAAGACAAAAGTTGTTTTTTTCTTTAAGACTTCATGTGAGGAAACTAGAAATCAGTGAGTTGAGCAAGTTTTCTATGAAGGAATGAGAACTTTCCTCCAAGCCAACGTTCAAGTTCGATCAATGGTTAGTCACTTATTACAGGACAGATTGGAGGTGAGCAATGGTTAGCATACTTAACAGTGTTATTTGGGTATCCAACGATCACAGTCAAGGGTTCCTTCAAACTCTTACTTTCTAATCTTTTAAAAAAGGTAAAATCTCCATTATGTCTATCATTCCAGCATGGATATAACATGTTCTATTTCATGCTCCACTTCAAATAATACATCCTTGGTTTCAACGCAAAATGTGGTAAAACGGTATGGAAACTGCTGAGAAATCAAGTGTGACTTTTGTCATTTCTGGTGACAAACTACTCATTTTTAGATTTAAAATACAAAAAGAAAAAAAAAACTATTCTCTCTTCACTCTGAAAAACACATATGCAGAAACTATAAAAAAAAAATGGGATTGTCTATGGGAGTAGCTGTGTATTGTTGAAATTACTATACAAAATTCAGACCCACAAATGTTGCACCAGAGCCAGCATCCCACACCAAGATCCAAATGTTATCTAAAACTAGACTAGGCAAATGATTTTTTCTTCTTTAAGCTGAGGATATCCTGAAAGTTGGCTCCAGCTCAATCAATGCTCCAGCTAGCTCTATTACTCTAATATATCTTTGAGTACTGCTATATCAATGTAAGAAATCATGTACGTTTAACCCTTTTGGGATGTATAACACCCCAAGACAACAATTCTTTCTAAATATCTATTTACACTCTTTCCGACCAATTTAAGGTCTGCAACAATGTTGAGATTTTTTTTTTCTTTTTTTGACAAAGTCTGTCAAAATCAATAGATTAATTTGTGTATTTACAGGCTTTATACATTTACACATAGCTTGGAAGTCTGTTTAAGGTCATGTCTTGAAAGTCTTTAATATCTCGTTATTTTGGGGAAGTTGGGGGAATGTTCTGCTCTTTTCCACTTCGCCTCACTCCTCGCTGAGGGAAGAATGGTTTGCCAGTATTCAGCCCCCCCTGATTGTCCCTTGTATTCATCCCTGATCCTTTGACTCTGACTTGGCCAGGTGTTCCTCTGAAGCTGCGCAATGGCTGCCGAGGCGGCTGTTTATTTCCGCGTTTTTCTGGTGGTTTTCTAGAGTTGAGCCGAGGCTCCTCAACCGTATTGACCTTGAGCTCTTGAAGTGGTTGGCTGTCTGAAAAGGCAGGAGGGGAGGGAGAGGATGCCTGTGCTGGCAGTGGATCTTTGGCTAGCCTTTGGCACACCTCTGCATAGCTCAGCCTTTTTGGTACCTGGTAAGTTAATAAAGAACAGAGAGAGAGAAAAAAAGAAAGAAAATATGTACATGTATATATGTTGATCTGTAAAATGGATGATGAAGAAACACAAATTTAAGATGACAGAATATTCCCACTTGGGAGAGTAATGAAAAAAAGTTCTTGAGATTTAGAAAACAGGTCTTACTTGTTCTGTGGATGGATTTGAGACAGATGCAGGGAGTGTTTCTGAATGAACAGCCTGACTGCATGTGGTGGGGCTAGGTTCTGACTCTGTTGCAGAGGGGGCTTCTGTGGATGGCAACTTTTTTCCCTTTGTAACAGGAGGTTCAGTCTTATCTTCTCTCGTTAGCGGTGGAGAGGCACTGAATTAAAAAAGGAAAAATCATTTTCATGTATGGATTTTGGTTATTTAATGATATTTTGTTAATCTGAAGTTGAAGTTACCTTAATGATGATGGGGCTGCCATTTCCAGCATCACAGGTGCAGGTTTAGCAACTGGACTGACAGAATCTGGTTTACTTACAGGACTTTCTGAGCCTTTTGACTTTTGGGTGAAGTTATCCTCTTGGCTCCCAGCCTAAAATAAAGATGATGAGCAAAAAAACAAGCAAATACCCGGATAATGTTAATTTATGTATTCATACTTAGAAAAACATTATACTATCGAAAGAAAAAAACTCAAGTTACAAAAGAGGGCAAGTCACCTTTGTTGGAACTTTAAGGCCACGCACAACATCAGAAAGGCGCATCTCTGTTCCAGTTTCTCCCTGTACAGTGACTACACTTCCTGGCAATGGGGGGAAGTTTGAAGCTGCCAGGTCAAACTTAGGAGGTGCTGCTTTGGTCTCCATCACAGGTCTCTAGGTTTCATTTGACGATACATAAGGAGAAAGAGAAGGAAAAAAAAAAAAAATGACACAAAAAGTATACCAACATTTTCAACAACTATAAAGTACTGATGACAAAGATATAAAGTGAAAATATGCTTACCCTGTTCTGATCTTCTCTGTTTCTCCTTATTCCTCTATGGCTGCCTCTCCTACTGAGAAATCAAAAAGGGAAAAAAAAAGATTTTAGGCAAATGTTAGCTTTTCTGTGGATCTGACAATGAAGGCCAAAAACACATTTCCAAGTATAATGCCTTTTACAGCAACAGCGTCAAGTGTAAACTGTTGGCAAAAAAAAAGAAAAAAAGTGAGTTTTGAATGTCATTGTGTATTAGCTGGTCAAATCTGTCTGAAGGCTTGCTACTGATTGAGCTTTGACTGCTTCAAATGGTTTTAATGAACTTTTAAAAAGGCAGGGTCCATTAGGTTTTTGTAGAGCACTTTTTAAAATATTGATTTAAAGGTTAAATATGGAGCAATTTGATAAAAAGCTATAATTTTTTAGAAAATAATACCTCCATGGGGCGGTTAGAGGGGTGCAGAGTGAAAGTACAGCATGCCCTTGAAAAATTATATTCGAATTAAAGTAAACAAAAATTTTAACGGGCACCTTAATGCCGTTATGTTTACATCTACCAGGCAATATCGGGCACCATTTCAGGTTGCCGAATAGTCTATGTTCCAACAATATGTTCGGCACAGCTCAGCTGGCACTAGGAAAAAAATGGTACAATCTGCAAGTCAAGCAACTGTTTCAGAGCCCCGGAGATATTATCATCCGTCTCAGAAGAGGAGTGACCAGAGGAGGGAAGAAACTAGAGTAAATTTAGGAGAAGCTACACTAGATGGACCCACATAGAAAATTTCCATGACATCAAAACACACGCTGAAACGGCTACTTTCCTCCTGGATCGATAGGCTAACTCGCTTGCTACCTTGGCTAACGTTAGCTGCAGTTAAACTCCTCTACAATACGTTCGTCACTGGACACGGTGCCGGCTGGTCTCGTCATGTATCGGCAGCGAACCTGGCAACCCAGCGCCTGGAAATATCTTTGTATTGTTGTAACTACAACCTAAACACAGTAGATGTCGCTATCATGTTCATATACCACATCCAACCTTTGAAAAAAAAGGGGTTTGAACTTTTGAACTTTCTTTCTGGTTCTTTTTGTTGTTGTTTTTTTGTTAATGACTTATAATTTTAATACCAAGTTAATATTCAGTCACCTGTCCTGTTCAGCCCGGTGTATATCCCCATTTGACATGACTGCCCGTGAAGAACTGTGTTTAAGATTGAAGGAAGACGGAGGGCCCGTTTGTGGTGTGGCATCAATTAGTGTCCCTGATGCCTGGAGTTCCTGGGGACTCAACATGCCATCCATCATGGTTCCTGGATCCAAAGAAGATTGGAAGGCATCTCCAGGCCTTGGGTGACTTTTCACATAGTTTCTATGTCCAAAGCAAAGAACACACTATTTGCATGACTGAAAATAAGCTCAATCATAAAAGAAGTACAATTTGTTTCATAAATGTAATGATGGCACAATGTTAGAAGCAATGCTAAACCATGTCTCATTGTTTTCAACAGATTAAAAGTGATTTAACTACACATGATTGCGACCCTCTTCATGTTTATTTAATACACAACAGGGCTCTTGCGGCACCGACTTGACCAAGTTCGTGTGGTACGGGGAGCAGTAGTCTGTCAATATGATGAGTAAAGAATCTGCTTATTGTGTTAAACATGTCAGGATTTCACTGAATAAAAAGAAAGTTTGTCGTTTTCGACTGATTCCATGTGTCTGGGATATTGCTTTTCAAAACCCAAATTTTGTGTGGGACCATTCATTGTCTAGAGCCCAATTATTCTTTAGAGTAATGTAAACTTGCTTAAATATATCACTTAAATATACCACCAGTTTTTTTGCCAAATGTGTTGAGGTAGAGAGTCTTCAAAACAAACATTTAATTTTTAACGTAAGGAAGGTATGGACTGCATTTCAGGAAAAAAGAAACAACTAAAATCAGGACAGGACTTGAATGAGAGACTTCTGTTACAGCTTGCACCTACCTGTTCCTGCCAATGGCACGATGCACGCCGACAGAGCTTGAATTTTTGTAGCTTCCCGCACTGCGGTAACCATTCATAAATCCACTATTGGGGAACGGTGCCTAAACGCAAAAAAAATTAAAATAAATAAATAAATATAATATAATTACATAATGCATCTATATTGCTCTGAAATACACAACTGTAAGTAGACTGAAGGAATGTACATCATACAGGTTGCTATGATTTTTTTGTCACATATAAACTTTTATCAGTTCAAACTAAGGATCCTCAAAATGTATGCTGAAAAATTCTGAACTGGGCTTACCAGTGGCGTTTCAAAATGAGGCATGACTGAAGGGTTCCAGGAAGGAGACACCACAGGATAAACGGGGTATTGCTGCTGTGGGCTGTACACCTGCTGCATGTAGACTGAAGAGTCAAACTGGGCCTGCGGCTGGACATGTTGTTGGTACACACCTGCATCCATTCTGCGGAAGCCATTCTTCCCAAAGAAGGTGTTAATGGCCTTAATGCGGGCCTAGAAAGAAGACAGGTTTTCTATGAGCGAACAACTAACACTTCCAGCATATACCCTTCATTACTAGTGTTGTCACTCCATCGTCCTTTGGTCCCCTCAGATCTCATAATCTCACGGTCATGAGGCCATAAAACACCGCACTAACCAGGGGGGGTGAGGGGGAGCAAATGGTGGGGAAAAAAAAGAAAGGAGTGAAGAAATATGAGGAAAGGTAGGAGGTAGAGCATAGAAGCATATATACAGATGAAAACAAAGTTACTGAAAGTTCCTCCCAGATAGTCACAGTGCATATGGGTCCTTCCAAGCGCGATACTGATCATCACTGGGGTACGTTTAAGACCGTTTATAGATCACTACCTAATTTGTTTTATTAAGAGATAAAGAGTAGGGCACAAAGTTCAACAGAAAAGTTCAGATAATGCAAAATGCAAATAATGAGAGGAGGGGTGATCATCATCCCGGGCATCATCAAGATAGTCACAAAGCCCCAAAACACCCCTTTACTTATTGAGTTTCGGTACAAATAAATGTTGGGGTAAGTCCTGAGGCTAAAGCTTGGCCAAACAGCTTCTTGTGGTAAGGAGTGATGTGGGAGCACATCTGGTCTTAGACAACATAAACCGCTTTGAGCTCCGCACTACTTTAATCATGGACTAATAATAAGCATAGATTAAAAGGACAATATCAAAATTAGGCAGTGCCAGTTAATTACTCACCATGATTGGTTTTCCCTGGAACATTTTCACTTCCTCTCGTAGATACCTGTAAGCCTAAGTGGGGGACAAAACAAACAAAAAGCATATTAATGAAAACAAAATGTTGTCCCTGTTAGAATGGAACGATTAAATGAAATATTTTTGTTTCAGAGCTTTAGTTTAAAAAAATAAAAAATGACCCATGTGGTCTATGATAGGCCGACATACCTGCAATGCATCCATATCCGATTGAAATGTTATGTACCAGTTGCTATTGTGAGCAAACTCTGTACTTAGCACTTCTGGGCAGTTTTCACTCTTAAAAAGAGCTTCAACTTCCTGTGAAAGGAATGCAAGTAATCCATTATTCACTTCTGCTTAACAATATCTCTTTAGTAACCTACAGGTCAGGTCAGGTCAGGGGAAGGGGCATGTTTCCTGCCAGTTAAAAACAGCAAGTTAATCTCTGCAAGCACTCTTTGGCCATATCCAGACAGAGACAAAAAGAGTTTTTCCCAGACAAGAAGCTTTTCTAGAAAAGGTGTGTGTCCACACAATGCCAGGCCTGTAAGTGGTGCTATAATGCTGCCAAAGAAACACACCCAAAACTTCAAAGATGATATGGAGCATGCACAGATGCCAACCACTAAAGGCTGGTTTATACTTCTGCGTTGGCTCCCTCGCGTAGGGTACGCCGTAACCTCCGCAGCCTCTTCTGTGT
>JAPMNP010678383.1:0-15593 GCA_029874935.1 Atherina boyeri | reverse complement strand
ATTTTGTTCTAATGTGCCGCCACTGTGTGGGTCATACCATTTTGCATAGGCGGGGGGACGATAGACGTGTTAAAAACGTTTTTATGCTTTTTAAAGAAAATAAGAACCCTTTAAATGGCTCAAATACACATATCTAACATTAATATTAATATTTTAGAACAATTATTTTCACAGGTGATTAATATAGGCTACAGGTCTGAGAGGTCTCTCATGGGCCGGGGACAAGAGACCCGTTTGTCCCCCCCTGACGACGGGCCTGCTCAGACATGACACTGACTTCTTAGATACTAGCAGATACTACTCTCTTGTGTGTCTTAAAATGCTAAGGGGTTGCAAGAGGGTCTGGACTCCCTTCTGTTTCACTTCTACCAGTTTACTAGAATACAATACACTTATCATTTTAACCAGACTGGACTTTGTGTTTACTTTTACCTCACAAGTCACACAGAGGAGTTGCATTTCCAAATTAAACTTTAAGTCTGTGGAGGCAGGTCTATATTTTCAACTGATTTTCAACCTTTGGTTTGTTACAAATTCTTGATGCCTGTTTATTGGTTAAATGAAAAAAAAGAAAAAAGAGAGCAGAATTGCAAAAAATAAAGCATCGACTTTCAATCAATCCACTCCTCTCTTTTTTATCCTTCAGCCCTCAAGAATTTCTCCTTTGATTCTAGTGTGATAAAATTACAAAATGTAGCACCACCCCAGGTTGCCACGTTAACAGGATAACATAACAAATGAGAAAGCCAAATTCATATGTAATTGCAATTTCAAATTGCATGAGCAAAATTTCTGTTCAATTTGAAATGTCTGATATCAATCACACTTGTCATTATTTTCATAATCTCATAAAGGCCTCCATGCTGTGCAGCAACATGATCCCTCTGAATTTATCCCCAAAGTCCCTTGGAAAATGGAAAGAAATATATTGTCTGTGTAGCATCTATAATTCTTGAATTTGCAGAAAAGCAGAAGGCAGGTGTTGAGAAAATCCAGGAAATTTCAATTATTGCAATCACCAGAGGCCCAGAGGTACCTGTGATACTAATTCCTATCAAATAGGGCTTTAAATAGGTTTTCTAAGTCAGAAAATTCAATAACTCGTCCACGTTTTGAATAAATAGTTCCAAACTATTTAGCAGTGGTTGGTTAAGTGTTTTGACATCAATTATATTGTGCTGTCTTTTTGTGTTAGATTAAAAGAAGTTTGCACCCTCTGAACGTCTTGAGTCACTAGTTGTGAGTTTCAATAAAATGCTTGATCATTTTCATCAAAATACTTGCAGAAGGTCTTAGAAAATCTGAAATGTAACACACTAAAGCCTGTAGATAAAGACCTTGGCTATTTTAATTCGTTATGGGATTTTAGTATAGTAGAAGGTGAACTAGGGGCTTGCTCAGAGCACACTGCTTATTTCAGCTCCTCATTTTACGAGTACAGATAAAGCATTAAAATTCATGAAAACCAGGCTGAAATAGTTGAAGCACATATCTCTCAGATCAATATTAGCAGAATGTTTTCTCCTTCATATGACAAGGTTTCCCCAGACCACAAATGATCGCAATCATGTCTACAACCCATCTTGTCACACAAGATTGATGTGTCTGTCTTGGTGGTTGCCATGACAATGTGTCAGCTGATGAATGGAGGGGAAATGTCAGGCTCTTTCATAGCATGGATTTCAGACGAGTCACCCAGCAGGCTGTAATTTTGAAGTGAATTGATAGAGCGTTGATATCGAGGATCGTCTTCATGACAAGCCATTGAAAAAGGTTAATGTATTCTATGGTGGAAGGTTTCAACGCGGCAGGAGTAGTTCTACAGCGGCACATGTATAGAAAGGCGCTACATCTGGATGTGTGTTTTTGTCCTTGCAGGCATAGTGATTTAATGCCTTTCATTGAGGTTGTTTGATAGCTCCCTTTATATACCTTCAGAAAATGTATCTGATAATATTTTTTTACAAATAAAAAGAAGCAGTAGAATTGCTTGAGGTATAAGATGTGATGTATTGTACATGCAAGAGGCGGGAGGCACACTGAAAAACACAGGGCACGTACATTTTGTCTTTTTGTATGTTAATAACACAAGACCTAGAGTAGCATTAGATGTTATTTTCTTGAGGAAATTATAATATTTTATACTTTAAATATTCTGCATTAATGTAACAATACAACTGATCTCTGTAGACAGTTTGGTCTTTTACAAGGAGACATCATAATTCCTCAAGATATCCATGTTTTTACAGGTTCATCTGGTCCATCTGGTTCATTAAAAGTTATTCCAGTGTCATATCAATGAATACAGTCAGATAGTTTCAAATTATTAATTTTCTTTCAACTGATTTTTTTATCACTGAAATAAAGCAATTATTTTTTGATATGCTGAACAAAGAAATGATAAGTAAAATCAGTTGGAAAATACAAAACAAGAAAGAAACCAAGAACCACATCACTCGAGTGGATTGAAAATGAAAAAGTACAGATAAACACTACATTTGGTGAGTAAAGAGATGGGTAATAATGAAAAGTTGATTTTTTTTTAAGAGATCTCACTGAGTACCAGATAGGATTTCAACGTTGCATCTTGTTTGTAGCTCCTTTCCTGAGTATCTTGGCTAAATTTAGATAACTTTAGCCCAAGCACTTTAGTCCTTATTATTGTTTCATTTATATCACACAGACAACTGTAAGTATGTAAGATGCAAAGCTGAAGTCTGTATCATATGCACTTAAACATGAAATTACACAGGCTGCATTCTGACAACAAGATGCCTCTGGGACCTCAGAAAGGGGGGAGTTGAATAAAATAAATTATGGGAATATGACACAATGAAGGAATCACAGTTTCAACAATTTTACAGTTCGTCAGAATCAGTTATGACACAGATTGGTGGTGCCTCCTGCAACTACAATAAATTGCTGATAACTTTATTCATCCATGTTAAAATCACACAATCACTGTCTTTAATTGTGATTTTACAAAGACACAATATTGTATATTAAGGTTCTTTTCTTTTTGTTCATGGTTGAAAAGTGGTCAACAAAAAGCCAAGTTGTCAGTGCAGCATTATATGTCGCTATGTAGGCTGTGGGATGACACCAAGATGCCGACATCATGACAGTGGCAGTGGCAGTTGAATACATAAACAGAAGGGAAAAAATGGTAATGGTGTAGGATGATTTAAAAGTAACAACCATAAATGCCACACAATCAGACTGTTTGCTGGAGAGACTGATGTTATATATCCCTGAAGCATCACCGTTATTGTGTTAAAATGTGTCTGTATAGCTCAGACTACAAAAGAGGTTACAAGGTGGGAGATTCTGGGTCCTGTGCAAAAAAAAATCCAATAATGTCTTGGGTTTCTTTGCTTGATCAGCCATGGTGCTGATCAAATCCGCGACCAAAAATTCAGCTGCAACGCCAGGCGGCATCCCAGATGAAGAAGCTGTATAGTGCGTTTTTTCAGCCTTGGGACGCCGCTCGGCAGTGATGGCTCCGGAAATGTGCCTAATGAATGTTGGTGAGCCACCAAAACAAGTCAGAAACACATATTTTTTAGGTTGGAAAGTTACGGAGTATGCCTTTAATCTCTGTCTCCAAACTAAAGTAGTAGTCTATGTACCATATAAAAGTCTAAATCTTTTTGCCAAAAAAATTCAAAGTGGGTTATACACGTGTTATACACTCTGTTGAGAGCTAAATTTGAAAAAACTGTCAAGTAAACACTTTCAAGTATCTAGAAAATTAACAATGCTGCTAGTATGTTGTTAGATTAGCCAGAAACTGGTTGGGTGTAAGCAGCTATCATGATCTTGTTCACAGAAAAAAAAACATAAGCCCCCTTTGACATTATCATATTGTGACACAAAATGTGTAACATCGAGATTCTTAAAGTGCTAATTTTGCTAAATTTGAAATGATTGCGATACTTCCAAAAGAGAAAAACAGCTGGGACTCATATAAGGCTTTTAATCAAATATCAGAAGAAAAAGATTTTCTTTTACAAAATATGTTTTTAACTTTTGTTCTCTGACACGATGGTGGTGGGGGTAGTGTGTAATGTTTGGAATTGCAACATATTGGAGAAGTGAATTTGGAGACATCCTGTCTTATTTCCATATTAACCTAGTTTCAGAGAAAAATCAAGGAAGGCGAAGGTAGCGCAGCGCAGATATATAAAATAACTTTAATTACACATCCAGCATCGGTATAGAGGGAGGCTAATGGAGAGAAATTGCTGACATCTTAACAGAAACATAACCAGAAGCAAAAAAGAGGCTTGTATTTGATTTGGATAGTCAGACCAGGTTATGATGTAAATCTTAACTATTCTAAAATGTGTTGCTTGTTGCACATCTTTTCTCCTTTACTCGCACTGATGTGCTAATTCTAGGTTCTATTCTCATTAAGTTAGATAAAGGACTAATACTGTATTTTAATCCTTCATTATATGAAAGTAATGACATATTATTCAGTTAATTCAGAATCCCATATGCCTACTCTATGTCTACACTTTGTTACTCTCTCATGAGCGGCAGCAACAGCACAGACAGATGATGAGTGGGAGTAACTAGGTCTGCCACTTTCACTCTCCCCTAGATCCCTAAAGGAGTAACCTGGTTTATTCTGGGCTGGGCCAACCATTTTCCTTTTCACCCAGGCTGTTGCCATGCAGGGTGGCTGAGGGCAGAGAAGGTTTGCAAGAAGGGGCTATATGGAAAACCATTAATAACTAGCGCAAATGTTCATTGAAGATATCTTATTAAATTTATTTTGTGTGTCAAGACTGGCTCATTAAAACAGCAATGTGACATGCGTAAGTGTAACATCTTTGTTATGGTCTTGAAGACAGTAAACATAAAAAGTCCCATACAAGTCACATCAGATCCAATGGACTGAAATAAGAATAATTTTGCAAGATGTGTCTTCAGTATTATATATTGTCTTTTGTACATCATTTGATATCCTATCAGCATGCTGTATGTCATTTTCGATGTTGGGGAAATACATTTTTAGAGGGTCCTCTAAAATATGTGACCACCTGGAAAGGCATCTTAATTTGATGCCACTCTCCAGAGTGTGTGGCTTACTGGTTTGATAAGCTAAGCTAAAGTACAGCGGATAAGTGCTACATGCTTCCCTCGGGACGCCAGTTGGCTCCTATTAAACACTTAACCAACAGTGTTGTATTGATTGGTGGTTATCTTGCCTCCACTAGAGCCAATATTGTCTGAAACGTGTGCACTGTATTTTAAATTTGAATGATTCAGGTGATGCTTCTATCGATCAGAAACTAGTGCAACTGCAGCACACAGTAACCCATGGAAAATGCTAATTACAGTTTCAAGACTTTGGCTAAAGAAAGGGGACTGAACAGCAAAGTCCACGACTAATCAAACATTAAATTTGAACTGAGGAAATGATCAAGGAATTAAAAAAAAGGAAATAGATTTGATAAGAATAAATACATGTAATCAAGTTAATTTATACTCTGCAGCTAAATTAAGCAGGTAGCATGTTTTAATGTTGTTCTGATCCTGGGTTTGTAGTGCATGGCATGCATACATATCATTATCATTTCAAAGCCACAACTGTCGCATTAAAAAGGCCAGAATAATCAGGAAACACTTCATTAATCATATCCCGATCACTTTAGCTTTTGTTGCTGCACCTTTCTTCATTAGCAGACTACATCTGGCCAGTCTCGGAGCATTGATTTTAGCCTATTCATTTTCATGACATGAGTTGCACAGCTAATACACCTGTTCCAATAAGTCTTAATTTGTCTCCTGGGTCTGTCTGCCTCTCTTCTGACGTACTGTCTTTTAGAAACGCTTTGCTGACTGTCAGCTTTGGCGCTGGCTCCTGTTATCCCAGAGCATTAGCTTTCACAGTTTAAATAGCTTTAGCAGCAGCCGGGGGTTGCTCTGTCTGTCACAGTGGGAGGAGAGACAGCGTCTGGATTTAGAGCTCTTTACCTTTTTTGGCTGAAAATCTCCATTATTGCAGCTTATCCAGACATAGCTCCTCCTTAGTGAGAATTGCACTGACTTAGAGGATTGCACATTTATGGATTGATTAATCGATTAATTTTGAGGCATGCTTTATGTGTTGTAGGTTACATTGATCATGGCTTATTTTCATTTTATTTGACTGTCGCTCAGCACATTGCCAGCAATAGTTTTATGTTTCAAAAAGACAGAATTATGGTATTCATAATGTATTTATTGTTAGGATAAAACCAGAGATCTGATTATTTGAAAATCATTCACATGCTGTAGATTTCTTAGATGGATGGAGGCATATTTTAGGAAAACTACTTGCCGATCACCCTGCATTTCCGTAGATTATTTTCAGCTGTGGACAACCCTCCATGCACACACCACATGCTGTGCTCCTCCAGGCCTGGAATTAACATGTTGTTTTTAGCTGTCAAAAATAGGGGACAAAAAAAGTCTGTTTTCCTCCAAGCTGTCAACTGCAATAAGCCTTGTTTTGATCCCCTCAGTATTGTGAATATATACAATAAAATGACAGAACAGTGCTTTGTGATCCATCATGCACGTAGCTCAGAATACCCCAGCCTCACCTCGATAAATCAATCAAATGTTGCATGTGCCAAACTAGGATTTCTTTGTTGTAAAATACCTCTAACTTCTATATTTAATGCTCTAAATCTGTCTGGTTGCTAATGGGAATGTCCCTGACAACAGGGACGGAAGTAACGTGCCATTGCCATAGAAACCAGAGAAGGATGTAGAGAATCAAACATTTAGCAGTTTCCCTTCACTTGTTACATCACCAGTTTTCCTTTATTTCTTACATAATGTGTTGTTGGTTATAATAAAAATAAAATCAAGCCAGAGAGAGTGTGTTATTTACCACACCAGCTGGGAATATGTCAGAACAAAAGATTGTCAGCTAGGCTCAACAATCACAAGACGATGGTTATGATCTCTGTGTCTGGGACGTTTTCTTGCAGTTTGTGATCTCAATATAAGTGCTGAACTGTACTGTGTTAATGCACCGCCCACTACAGTTGCTTGTTTCTCAGTTTCAAGATACCCATGCTCCTCTCTGCTTCAAAATGTTACATCACACATCTTATTGATCACAAATCCTTGGATTTATGTTTAGCTATTTTCATAACCCAGTTGTAAAAATAGTATAGGAAAAAAATGTGAAAATTGCAGCATGTTATGGACATCAGTTTTGTGGTTACAGACATGTAAGTGAGCATCATTTGTATTGATATCTGCTGTCACTGTCTGACATCGTGGGGCTAATTAAAGGGAGGCTGTGGAGCATGACCGAGTGTTGATTCACATCATTAGATCCCATCTAATCACAGTGGCAACTATTACACATACTCTCAAATGGTTGTACGCATGATAGCTCGCATAGTTGTGCACAGAGGAGCGAGGGCTCAGTCTGAATGTGCTGGTTTCATCTCTAGAGATCATCTTTGAGCCGGACTTTGGCTTACGGAGTTCAGCCAACAAGATGCAAGCATTTATCTTCTCAGCTGAGAGAAGGTGACAACTCGGTTCATTTATATTCCAGGCCTTACATTTACACGGTGCTTTCTGACCCCCCGAGCTTCAGCATCCTTCAGCGGTCTAGACCAGCCATTGAATTATGGGGCTGATAGGGAGTATGTGGCATGGGTTGCCTAGCAACCAGGCGAGAGGCCTGCTGATAGTGAGATTACCACCGTCTCTGATGAAGTCCTTTCTGCCACGAATGTCTGCTTATCATAGTGCTGTCCGAGGAAANCATACCAAACACTGCAGGTGCATCACATCGTTACAGCCTTTCATCTGCTCTGGCAGACGTCATTTTACATCAGGGCTGCAAGAGTGTGTGGAAAATGTATTTTGCGTGTGTCTCACTTTGAACTGTTGGAAAACATATCCCTCACGAATATGTTTTTCGCCATTTCCCCCTGTCCTTCCTCTGTAGATGGAGTGTTTGGAAGGTGCCAGGAGCTAGCTGGTGCAGACCTGTACACGTATGATATTTCTTCATCAGCTGTGCAACGCCTCAGGATCCTCCTGCAGAAACTGGCTCACAGAGGTACAAACCGCCTGTCTGTCTTTGTCCGACTTTCTTTCTTTCCTGTTCAGGATCAGTCATGTGCAGGGCTTACAGCAAATGCCTTTGTGTGGAGCAAGCCAAATAAGCCAAGCTGTCTCTTTGGCTGGCACAGCACACCACCGCAGAGCCAGAACAGGTCATTTGACTCATATCGGGCCATTGTTTTGCCATCATTGCCTAACTCCAGCAGCCAGTCTTATTGGCTTGTGTGATAGTTGGACATTTAGAACTAATTTTGTGGACGAGTAACTGTGAGGTGTGCAGTGTAATCACATCCGGCAGTCTCTCCCAGTCAGTCAATGGCAGATGATAATGTGCTGGTTATAAGAGGTTACAGCCTCAGGGAGTTATAATGCATTTATAATGGGATGTCTTCATAACAAAAGTAACTATATAGCTTCATTAAGAATTAAGTTGCAGCAGGAATAATAATTTTTTGTTTTCCATCTTGGAGTCCAGCTGAGTTTCCTCAGAGCCTAATCAGTGCATGCTATCAGTTTTGTAATTCATCTATACCAGATTTGATATTCATGTCTTGCACCGAAGACCAGTTTTCTCTCTCTGATGGTTGTTGAATTGTGAACAACAAATAAAGATAGCCGTAACCTCTCGGCAGTTCGCTGCACAAATGAGATGCCACCAATCCAGGGGGAAAAAAACAACTTAAATTCTGCACATGTGCAGGACAATACGAAGCAATTGGTAACATTTCATTTAGCAGAGCTGTAATTTCTTAATAATTTCCAAGGATGTTTCCGGGAGCCAAAAGTGTAATGTGGTACTAATTTTATGTGGAGAATATAGACACACACTGTTCAGCCTGTACCTTCCTGAGTAATGAGATTTAATTAATTGCTTGAGAGAGTGAGCACAGTATGCGTGCCTAACATGCAAAAAAGAGATACATGTTTCCTATTCAGCATATTGTAGAGAATGGCATAAAAAGCTATTTTCATGATAAAACTGTTATATCAATAGACAGAAATTAATTGTGTAGGTTTTTCATGCGAGAACAACAAAAAAAAAGAAAAAACGTTTTACTTCCACATCTTTTTTTGCAACCTGTAACTTCACTTATGCCCCACTAGGGGGCAATAGACACCTTTAACACAGACCGTGACCACAAACATCAGTCCTCTAAACATAATTGGCTTTGCAGGCTATTGTGAGTTTAATATCTTTAAACAGGCGTGAACCTGTGTTGAAAATCATTAGGAAAATGCAGAGATCCAACGAGAAGAAAAAAGAAAAAAAAAGGAAGGAAGAAATATGCAGTGATGATATTAAGCCAAGTGAGACCACACATTTATTTTAATTACTACTTAAAAATAAACAAATTAGAGCTAGGGGAATGAGAAAATATCTGTTGTGTAATTGTTTTTGCTAGTTTGTTTTAAGGGATGTTAAATTCCTTAGATGTTATTTTTCATGAGACTTTATGGTTGACCTTGTGCTTCAAGACAACCGTTTATAGACATGACATCATCACTTTGAAACATTTTCCTCTTTACTGTCTTGTACAGTCACATCCACAGACAGAGCGTTATCTGCCGATGAGTCCACAATGCACTGTTAATGCTCAGTGGCATGTTATTCTTATCAGCTCAACAGCTATTGAAGTGTCATCTTTGAGACGTGGGGGACCCTTTTCTGAGCTTAGACAGGATTGTAGAGACCATTGTACTGTAACCTAAATTGAGGAGATGAAGGAAAGAAAAAAAGCGAGAGGAACATCAATGGAATCGATTTACAATCCTCTTTATCTTGCATCAGAGCAGGTAGAAATCACACAATCTCTACTCACAGCACAACACCAATGTCATTCAGATCAATAGAAATTGACCCTTGTACAAAAGGGCTTGGGTTGTCTGGATGTGTCCCTATTGGCAGAGCACATTGTCTGGTATTAAATTTTCTCCACAGTACCTTTGAATGCAAGGCACAGTCATCCAACTGCAAATGACTTACATTTAACAGCACCCATAGCGGAGCTTTCCCTTTGTGGAGCCGCAGAGCAGCCACACATTTCATAGCCACTCTGCTGTCATATTGTTTTGGAATAATTAAAACTCTGTTTAATATTTGTGTGTTCATGTGTCCTGGGAACAAATTCAGGAACTGCAATTTGATCTCAATTTGGATCTGATATGTTAAAAATAAAGGAGCATTTACCTTTTTAAAGCCTCAACAGAGACTCGATTGTTCAGTGATAGCAATTGTAGCGGCACGGAGTCTGTCAAGATCTGGATTATAGATGCTGCAATTATGATTTTTTTTTTTTTAGCCAAGACCTAAGAACATAATTGCAAGTAAGTGTAAATGCGTTTATTTCCAAAACTGCAAAGAGATATTCATACATTGTTAACGATGAGCATATTTCTTTATTTTTTGTGAAACTTATCATAGGTCTGTATCTTAAAACAGGTTTCCACCAGCAATAAGATGAAAACAGAGAGGACAATGATGTGCTCACCTTATGTCAATATAAGAGTGAAGTGAAAAACCATTTACAAGGAAATGGCAGAGAAGAGTGAGACTCATTGCACACTTGGAATAGTGCTCCCTAAGAAGGTTTCACCAGTTATGAGTTTTTTGTCCCCAAATTTCTTTGAATAACATATGATAGCTTTTTTACATTCTTCCACATTAATCAAATAGAGAATAGTCTTAATTGCTGACAGACCTGTTTTAAGTGTAGATACCAGATTGACTCAGGATCCTGTGCAGTTGACATCTCATAATATGATTGGCTGGATGTCCATATATGTTGAGTTATGATTAACTGCACATCTCCTTGCTACAAATGCTAAATATGTTGTGCCTTCATAGAATCAGCAGGTTATTTGAATAAAATAACATCAACAGTGCTATGCTTTTAAAAAATTTAATTTTATGTAGTCTATATTTGTTTTTAGTGTCCTTAAATTTGAACCAGGGAGCTGAGTTCATAGGTGTTGAACTTTGTGTTGGTAGAGCTTTACCGGACTCCTATATAGGAATTATGATATGATAATGATAATTTGCCCTTCCAATGAGGATTTATAGAAGAGAGATTGACAGATGATTATTTATTAAAGTTTATCTTTACTTGCATATTTTAGTGCTGCATTAATAGGAAGAGAAACTATTTCCAGGAGATGACATATAAGTACTCACTTGTGGTTTTATTGTCTTTCTATAGACAAGCAGAAAATAACAATTTAATCATTCAATTTGATTATGTGTTGATTTCTTTTATATGCTTACGTATACAAAACACACGTATTCAAAGAAAAAAGGATGTAGGATTGTGGCCAAAACTGGTACTGCAATCACTTTCAAAATACTGTAGACACGTTCATAGCTTCAGCTGTGGTAACTAGAGCAGAGCTGGCAACCCGGATGAGGAAACTCCACTGACTTTGTGATTAGAAGATAGGTGGAGGGTGGCGCTTCAGGCTTTAACATGACAACATCAACATCAGTTGAGGGCTGCAACTTTCACTTTTAAATGACAATATCCTGGCCGGACCACTGTTGTCAGTGATAGAAGTATTTGAAATGAACATGATTTATTAATGTCTTGTGACATATAAGGGCCATTTTATGATTAATTGAAATACATTTCTGACATATAGTTCCTGTAAATAGCAGTATGATGCAAAATCTGTACATCTGCACACAGATGTCCATCCAATCATAATATGTCATATAATCTAAAAATGATTAGATTACCCACGCTAGGAATCCAATATGAAACTCACCTTCAAATTCACATTGCATGTTATTAGAAACCACAATAAAAATTCAGACACAAAGCATGTATGTCTTCTATGTGTTGCCAGTTAGAAATGTTTTTGTTGATGTTGTTGTTGGTTTTTTTTTACTGTGTATGGGGAGTCACAACTTGTGGCTACTAGGGAATAATTCAAACATAAAAAAGCAGAAACTGTTTTGTATGTTATTTTATTGTAATTGTAATGTAAAACAAAATTTTGATGTAAAAAGTCTGAGAAAATCACTTGGAAGACCAAATGGCAGTGCTGATGAAGTCAACATAAAGTATTCCCTGCTTTGACCTCAGGGGCCAAGATGTGAAGGCATACCACTCATAGACTGGTTATAGGCTACAACAGAAAAACAGTGAGCTGCACTCCAGAAGATTTCTGAACATAAAGTAACTGAGATTTTCCTGTAAACTGTGCAGAGCAGTAGATATGCACTAACTGCAAAGACAAGTCAAGTAAGAAAATGCATTGTAACAATTGCTAGGGCTCCACTAATATAAGCCCTCAGTCTGAGAGAATCTGTGGCCATAAACTGATATTATGTCTCACCAGAGTTGATAAAGCATTGCTATTCTTAATTCTAGTATAAGACGTTTGCATTATGCTTTCTGAGTTCTGTCTGTTTTTTCACTGCCAAGTCAGAATGGACTGAGAGAGCACTAACAAACTTACATTCTGTGTGAAACATTTGAGTTACTATGAAAACAAGCAAATTTTACGAAATTGTTCACAGTAATTCCCTGCTAAGTAAGGGAGATGTTTTTTCTTTTGAAGATTTATGTCCAAAATGTGGTGTAAAAATGACATTTTTTCATTTCTAGTTTTCTGCAGCATCATAGCCCTGCAGTTTTAAGAGCGAATTAAATCTGGGTGGGTAGAGTTATTAAGATGGCCTGTGGAAACTTGGAAAATTGTCCTGGGATCAGACAAATCTGAATCTGAAATTCCTTTTGGACATTATGGGCTCCTCAATCTCTTAGCTTAAAAGCCAACATGGCATCGGGGAGCATCCGTACACCATTATTGCTGACTGATATAGACAGATTTTTGATCAACATGTGTTACTATCAATGGTGCGGTACAATCTAGAGATGGAGGTAAGCTATTAATTTCTTTCGCATGGTTTTTTTTAATTGGTCTGTCTGGCAAACAGCGAACACTCATGTCATTGCAGTGACATGTAATACTATTCCACCATATTTACATGTTGTTGATCCAGAAATTGGCCAACAATATTTGCACCTAAATTCTCCTGGTTGACTTCAGAGATGTATAATTACTATGAAACAAGTTCCTTAAACCTTGTGAAGGACTTTACACACACAACTGTAATGTGATGCATAAGAGGGGATTGAAAATTATGTACTGTATACTGTATCAGAAATGTTCTTTTTTGCAATACATACATACAGTACTGTACCATGCACTAAACCACTTGCTGCCATCCAGATAATACCTGTTTAGCATAAAGATCTTGCTAGCTTAAAAGTGTTATAGAAGATGTTGGTTTAATATTTTTTGCAATATTCAATGAAATTGGGTTCACTGCCCCATAAGTTATGATTGATTAAAAGCTTTAAAAATGTACTTATGATTACACGTCTGTGAAAGTAATGAGACGATAAAACTACAGGCCAATCATTTCTGCTCTCATTGCGTGTTTTATTTGTCTATTGGCCCTCCAATCACTCTTACTACAGAAGTAGCGTAGGCCCTGTCGTCTGATGTTTACAGCTGGTAGCTAACAATCATTCTGCTAGCAGTTAGCAATGTTAAGACAATGGCTGAACTAAACCCCAGTGAAGGTGGTTGCAAAAGGATGAGTTCTTTCCACTTTGCTGAGAGGAGGATGAAGACGGCAGAAGAAAGGAATAAAACCAGAGTTGCTCTTGGTGAATCATTTCAGCATTGGCGAGTGCTAAAGACCCTGAAAGGAATTCCGATTGGTTGCTAGATTTATGCTCCACAGGTAACTTTTCCCCTCAACGTTTTCTTGTCAGATTATTACATTTTCAAGTGCTGTGTAGGAGAATTATTTGGTGTCATGCCACTGCATTTGTTTGACACACGTAATGTAAGATGCTCTCTGGTGTATTGGTGAGTTAGCTAGAAGTTATTGGTTGCTAAGAGCTAACGTCTTAAAGGCGTGGCCAGGGAGGGAGCTGTTAATCAAGTAGGCTGGTCTGCATACGCGGATGCTAAAAAAATTTGCTAACAGTCTGCTTTCTGAATTGCCGCCAACATCTTCTATACCACCTTTAAGAAAACAATAACAAACCCTATTCTGCACATGTGGCAATAACATGACTTTGTATAGAAAAAGTCAAGTTGCTAAACTGACTTGCTTGGAACAAGGAGAAATAAGAAATCATTTCATTTTCAAAACTGCAGTAACTGTTCCCTGTAAATGCTTTGCATATTCTGCAGGGATGATGCAACACAGTGGTAAACATGCCCGTCACAGGTTTTTTTCAATGTATTGCAGGCAACAACACCCAAATGATTTTAGGGTGCAGAAGGAATGATGATAAAAATTTTAATCAAATTGAACAATTTTTGACAAAATGCAATGATTTTCTCATCATTACATTTCAAATCATTATCAAATGAATTATTTAAACCATCAAGTCATAAAAAAGTAAATCTTGACATTGACTAATTTGTTGACTTCTTTTACAAAGAAATGTCAATGTCAAGTCATTTTTTCTAAAGACATTGTATTCACTGCTTGCATTAATTCTCCTCTGCTTTTTTTTCTACATTTGTTATGACGTGTATCCATGACTATTGGAGAGCATCAAGCATGATTGAACCAAATGAATGAGCGAAATAACATATCAAAGCCTGATTTCCACCAACGGGTCCAGATCGGTACGAGTTAGTAAACCTTTTTTTTGCATTTCCACAGGCAAAAACTACAAGGAGGGGTGTCAAAATGTCCAACCTGTCCAAATTTTTTGGGACCTTTCCATTGAAGTCCCAGTCTTACTGATCAAACCCTAAAGGATGGAGCTTGATACACTGCAGTCCATTGATTGGTTGAAGAAATTGTTACTGTCCATGCATCTCGGCAATAAGAAAAAAGTACACTGTAGCATGTTTAAATATACTCTGAATTATTTGTTATTTAAAGTCACATGCCAAGAAAAGAAAACACAAACTGCTGAATGTCCACGATTCTTGATCGTTACTATGTTGTGTTCTTTGTTATTATTAAAGGATGGAATTGTGCCGCTTTGACATCATGCTATTAAAAGAGCTAATTGTGGATTTCAGAGGGAACAGGCAAAGTACTGTTCACAACCTGGTAGAAGAGGTGGAGATGGTGGAGGACTACAAAAACATGGGAGTGCAGCTGGACAACAGACTAGACTGGAAATGGAACACATAGGCCATCTACAGAGTACGGAGCAGACTGCTTCTAAGGAAGCTGAGATCCTTCAATGTCTGCACCAAGATCTTGCATCTTTCAAGGGTACACTGTTTAAGACCAACTCTGGTTCACATCCACAGATAGTATGGTTTGTTAGGAGTAGTGTGAACACTCGTACGATACACTTGTGTGGTCCAAAGAAGCTATCTCTGATCCGCTTGAAAACTGGGGGTATAGGTTCAGTTGCAAATGAACCCAGGTGCGGTTCGTGCGCAGTGTGAAAGCAAATTTACCATCCACAACATGCTGGATGTCTTGCTGCTCAATCCTGACAGACCCTTGTGAAAAC